>JANKOD010000119.1:65232-84462 GCA_026284645.1 Erythroxylum acuminatum
CCGTATTTCTACAATTTTGCTTAACAGATGGTCAGCTATTGCCTCTCATCTACCAGGCAGGACAGATAATGAGATAAAAAATTTTTGGAACACCCACTTGAAGAAGAAGTTAATTCAGATGGGATTTGATCCAATGACTCACCAACCAAGAACTGATCTATTTGCCAGTTTGCCTCATCTTATAGCCCTAGCCAACCTAAGAGACCTAATAGAGAATCATCCTTTAGATGAACAAGCGGTCAGGTTACAAGAAGAAGCTATACGGTTAGCTAAACTCCAATACTTACAGTGTCTTCTCCAATCAACAGCTTCAATCAACATTAATAACCCATCTGTAGGCCAAAATGATATGACAGACATTGAAGTCCTCAATATGTTGAACTCGATTGCTCGTACGAATGATAGCCCAGTTTTAAATTCACAAGTAGAAAATCAGGGCTCATATTCCTTTGCAAATGCTACCTCTCAGCCCCACCATAGTTTGCTGTCTCAGTTTTCTGACCCACAGGGTATTTTCAACCATCAACCATCTTTGAAGAGTGAGGTGGGTCTAGCTTCAAGCTTAACTACAATGGTCAGCCAAGGATGTATTGATCATAGTAATCCATCTGATTCTCCATGTCTTTTTGTGTCTCCAACTCCTTATGTTCCTCCAGCTATTACAGAGACCTCTATAAGCAATCGAGGAGATGCCAGCAGCTCCATTTCAAGCCATGATGGAGTAAATTCTTCTTCGTATTGGCCTGAACTTTTCTTTGAAGATTCTTTCATGCATGAATCCTAGTGTTTTCTTTCTATAAGAATTGAAGTTCATCACTTTGTGTTAATTTACTACCAACAAACATACTTACAATGTGAAATTACACGTACACATACACCCATCTGCTCTTTTATTTATGTAAAATGAGATTTATGTGTAAGCTATGTAAAAAAATCCGTGAGCGAAGGAGTTGCGAATTTTGTCTTACAGGATTGTAATGCTTTCACAATTTTTTTTTTCAAAATAAAAAAACCTTTATTTTGCTTTTTGGCTCGGCATTGCCACTACTGTACAACAAGCTAAGACTGAATATAATTGAAATATGACATCGCAGCGTTCAGTAAAAGTTCTTGATAACTACTCACAGCTTGTTGTAGATAATTTGGTTTTCTTTTCCAAGTTCTTGATGCCGATAAAGGCTCTTGACTGAGATCACATACGAATTCTTATCGCCAAGTTCTCCAGCAGGATATGTATGTATGTATACTCCAACGGTCTTGTAGTAACTCTGCCTACTCAACATTGAGATTAGACTTTCTCCAAAATGTATAGAATTTAATTCTTCATCGTATATGAGAGGAGTTTCTGTCAGACGTACTTATTATATGACGTGCGTACGAACTGCGACTCAGTAGGATGATATGATTTATTTTCATTTTCCATACATAACCTTTGTCCACTTCTCATTGTCACTTCTTTTTCATGAAGTTTATGTTTATGCGATATGCTTTACCTGTTAAGCCGACTATTTTTAGTTCAACTTTGTTCCATACTCGTAAAGAAGACATTGCTTGGGTTGAGAAGAGTTGCTTATTAGTAATTTAAGTGCATAGATAATATCCTTATAAATTACAAAAAGGAAAAAGAGAAAAATGCAAAAACTAAAATGTAGAAACATTGTTCCAAAAATATAAGAAATAAAAAATTAGAAAAATATAATTATAGTCAAAACTAATAATTTTAACTTGAAATTCCTTTGTAATATTATAAGTATCTATATTATTATCTTTGGATCGTTAAAAATATTCTCAATTAAAAAAATACTATAATAAATATCACTTTTAGCTATGTTTTCTTTTACTTCGATTTTCAAATTCTATAACTAATATTTTTTCTAAAATTCGCGCAACTAAAACTCAACTCTGTTTTAGTTATCAACTACATTTTCTATTTTCTTTTGGAAAAAACCTATATATTCGTAGTCAAAAATGAAAATAAAAAATAGGGTAAACGATGTCGTTTTCCTGAGACCTATAATCTATACACAGATCTCTCCTCTTGCTTTCATTTTTTGGTCTTCGGTTTCTTCTTCTATCTTCTATTAATTCCAACAAATTCCTCTTCTGTCTTCATCATTTTTCTTCATCGTTTTCCCCTTCGTTGTTCGAGTTCCGGCTACTTGCTTCTGTCGACGTGTCCCTCCTCTTTTATCTTAGTGTTTGTGAAGGATTTTGGGGTGGATGATAATGAATTTGTGTAATCCAAAAGGCCAAAAGGACGGACCAAGATCCTCTGTCCAGTTTTATGGTGTCTTATTGTGTTCAGTGAATCTCAGTCATTTATTTATGCGGGTCCCGTATAGGCCCCACATAAATAAATGTGAGACCTGCATAAATAAATAGTTGAAATTCACTGAACACAATAAAACACTATAAAACTGGACAGAAATTTCTCACAAAACCGAAAGTGATCGCTAAACATTAATTGCGACCACAGCATAAAATTAATAACAATGTAAAAGATATAGACTTGGACAAACGATAGGTAAGGTAGATTTGAACGTTCATTGTCTTGTCTTGATAAACGAAATTGAGATGGACTAGGTATATATTTTCTTGATGAGTAGTTGGACCTGATTACTTTTCTTTTAAGGAACTGACTGCTATAACTTTAGGTTAATTAAAGCGTCCACTATTTTATTCTATTTAATTATTTTGTTGTGTAATTACTATCATTTTATGTGAGTAATCGTATTTAACAAAATGAAGTTGATCATATATGTCAAAGGAGCATAGAAAAACTCGAATCTAAGGATCTCCTCTCCTCCTCCTTAAAGTGCATGTTCTAATGGAAATGAAAATTTTGAATGACGACCTAACCCACTAGTTGGACACCACCAAAAGTTTCTTATGTCATGGCGGCTAAGTTAAAAAAATAATTAGTTGTTGGAAATAAAGTGGATACCATTACCAACCAGCAGATCATGTGATATGTATGCATTTGTATATTAGATGGAAGACGGAAAGAATAGCCACGAGTGGCAACATCAAAAAAAGGGATGTTCTGTTTTCTGCCAAAGATTCTGTAAGCATTTAATGCGTAATTAAGATGTATGTGCTACTCAAACAATACGGACCTCCACTAGCTGTCTAACTATATCCAAGAAAAATTGGTTTATCTTACGAAAATTTTGGCATTTTGAATTTTTATTTAAGTTTTGATTAGATCTAGATAATGAGGATTTTTTTCATGTCTAATTCAATCCTATTACTATTTTGATTATTTTTTCCTTCTAGAGTAATATATGCATTTTTTTATCTATTCTTATGTAGAATTCTTTCTGAATTTTTTGGGTCAAATTTTAAGGTCTGATTGTTTCTATTTATATTTTTTTATATTTTTGGTTTATTTCAATTTTTGGTTTTAATTTTTAATTTTGGTTTCTTCTAGTTTGTATAACTTAAGAAAACCATAAAAGTTGATTTATGATTTCTATTTCTATTTTTTATAATTTGATTCACTATCAATTAAATATATATTATTTAATATTTAATATACTAATTAACAATAATAAGAACAACAAAATCAAAACAGAAGTTCGACTAAATGCAAGGATTGGAGAAGTCTAGAAGTACACAACTTTACCCTTAACTAGTAGAGAGACTATTTTTGATAGATTCACATGAATAAAAAAATATGTATGAATATACAGATATATATACCAAATAAATAAAAAAAATATATAAAAATAAAAATAAAAATAAAAATAAAAATAAAAGATATATATTAAAAATAAATAAAAATAAAAATAGACATAAAAGATAGTACTTTTATTACTATAGATAAAACGTAAAAAAACATAATTATGGCGATTTCGGTTACATCTTAAAATTAGTTTTTTAAAAGAAAAATGCTCTGACCTCTCTCTACCTTTACTTTTCTCTCTACTCCTTCCTTGTTTTCGTTAACACCACTGACCTTCCTCAACTGATTATCAGTGACAGTGGCCTCAACCTCCATGGCAGGCCTCCCATATGGAGCAAGGTGAACCCTCGTTCACCAAAGAGAACTTCCGTACCGTAGAGTCTCTCAAGGTGAAAGTAGAAGAAATTGCAGTAGTATCGACCCCAATTGGAGAAGGTGAGACAAACCCACAATCATGGGGAGACTTGTGACAACTTTTCCCGAAGATACACCACAAAGGTGCATTAAAACACTACCAAAACGTGTTTCAAGACGGCATCATTACACCTCCGATAGAGCTCCTCCAAACAGGCGTGAGGGCTTGGTCCTTCTCGTTAATGGGTTTTTTTCTGGTCTAAAAGACTTGCATTTCTAGTTGTTAAAGCATGGGCAAAAACATGTCAGAACCAAAAAGGATTGGAACAGGTAATGTTAATGGAGGATGACGATTTTTTAATCAAATTCTCTTAAGCCTCTAACTTAGATGAATTAGTTAAAATGGGACCTTGGCACACTGGGGATCAACCAATGTCTGTGTAAAAGTGGAGGCCAGGCATGGAGCTCAATCGGGGTACCATAGACATGCTTCCAATTTGGGTACAATTCCACAAGCTCCCGTTGGAATTCTAGACATTCGAAGGGTTGAGCTTTCTCGCTATCTCCCTGGGAAAGCCTCTCTACATTGATTCCTGAATGGCACATATGGAGAGGATCGACTATGCTAAGGTATGTATATAAATACCTAAAACACCACCATTGCCTGATCAATTACCTCTTATAGGTATGAATGATACTAGTGAATTTGAGCAAACATTTGTGCATATCTCCTACCCTTGGCAATTGAGTACCACCTTTAAGAAATAGATCCCCACTGGTCGGAATTTCCAATCTATTTGGTGTGATGAATTAATGGCGAATGCTACTATAATAGTTCCTTGTGAGCAAGTAGTTAATGAAGTTACTATTGTTTGTGATGAAGACCATATAACGCCTGTTAGTTTGCATAAATGGCATAATCTGGTTAGGGTGATAAACTCTCTATAGTTGGTTATTGGAAAGGAAGGAAAGGATGATGAGGCTATTGATATTTCTACCCCCTCTGAGAATAGGACGACGCAAGTAGCAGAGATTATTATCTCCCCTAAGCATAGAAAAATGGTGACAGAAGGTGGTAGAACAATGGTGGCAGCCAATGGTAGCACAGAACAGGCAGATGCAGATATTGGCAAAACTACGCAGCAACAATCTAATGGTATTCAACTAGTTAGTTGAGGAATGAACAAGTTGTCATACATATTTCCCAGGGAAAGACAACTCTTGTCAACTCTAGTGCAGACAATATGGAGAATTTAGACAGTTGCGCAAATGATTTCACCTCCCAATATTTGGAGCATTGTCAGATGGATTGGGCTAACATGCTGACTCCAGTTGCAACTGTTAGGCTAACTAAGAATCAAGGGATAAGGGTTATCGAACAAACAAAGGACGGTGATACTCCACTAGCTTGTAGACCACGCCCTAAAAATTCCTGATAATTTTTGCATGCAATCCAAATCTGCAAAAAGGAAATTTGCTAGGAAGAGAAAGCAAAATCACAAATGCCAAAAATGGTGAATGAGCCTTCCTGTGAAGATAAATCAGTGGTGCCTATAATTGTTTCTTATTGTTGTTGTCTACTATGCAGATAGTCATACTACATTCCTTAGGGAGTTTTTGTTCTTGGATCATATTACAATATGATGGTAGGCTTAAAGCCTTGAACTCGTTGTAACGTCAATTTAGTTTTAACTATAATTTAAATTCTTTTTTATTTTTCAAAAAATATAAATAAAGAAATAAAAATATACAAATAAAAATATAAAAATTAATACAATAAATAATATAGTAAATATAGAATAAGGTACAAAATAAAAATAAAAGATAAAATATGTGTACAGATATATAAACAAGCAAGAAGATAAATGAATAAAACAAACAAGTTATTACAAGAAAATGTTTAGGTTAAGTAAGAAATGCTTAAGCTAAATAACTAAGAGCAAAGTGATACATATTAAATATTTAGGCTAAATATAAGACCTAAGACTCGAAAGAAAATGTTTAGAAGACTTATGAGAAAAAGAAGAACATCTCTATATGAGATCCTTTACCCGTATCTTAGTACGTCAAAGTTTTTTGTTAAAGGTCACATCTTCAGTAAGTTCCAACAATTCATATCATATTTTATCACTTCCCCTAGCTTTTCTTAAGCCTTCCTTTTCTTCTCTTACAACCCCTAAGTACAATCATCTCACATCATCTCATTGGAGCGTCAGAATATCTCCTCTTAACATGTTTGAACTACCTAAGTGTTATCTATCTTAATTTTCCATTAATATTTGTTATCTTTAATTTTTCTTTTACCATTACATGTCTAACCTTATCTATTCTAGTAAGGTTGCACATCCAACAAAGCATCATCATCTTTTCCACTATTAACTTATAACTACGCACTTGTTTGATGCGCCAATACTCTAACCTATATGGCATGGCCGATCTAATCTCTAAATGATAGAATTTATCTTTGAACTTAGGTGGTATTTTCTTGTCACATAAAAACTCATAATGAACTTCTCCATTTAAGTCACCCTAATTTGATACGGTAAACAATATCTTTATCAATTTCTCTATTGCTTTGAATAATAGATCTTAGATATTTAAATCTCTTTTTTGTGTTATAACTTTTGAAATAATCTTTATCTCCACATCATAAGCCTCCTTATGGCCTAAAAAGTTACACTCTAATTACTTAGTCTTAGTCCTGCTCAATTTAAAACCCTTATGCTCTAATGTTCTAGCTTGTTATTGGCACCTTTTTTTTTCTCATATACTAAAATAATATCATCAGCAAACAACAGACTAACCGCGCATTGTTACACTAGTCAAAATAAAATAACTAGACCTACTATTATAGTAGTGGTGAGTCTAGGTTGATCCCATAGAGAGTGTGTGTAAAGCTTATGAAATAAAATTAACTGGTGTTTAGGTTTAACGGGGGGTTTTGGATTTTTGAAAGAAGGAAATAAAATGAAACTAACTAATAAAAACAAATTAAAGAAAACATGCAAAAAATGAAAAAAGTGGGGGAATTCAATAGGGACTCGGTTCTTTGGTTCAATCTCGGCCTATATCCTAATTAAGCATATTTCATTAATTTGTTGTTCTAAAATCTCTCCTAGCAACTATTAATTGTGAGTTAATAATTAACCCGAGTTTTTCATTAGGTTTTGTTTAATCAAGATACGATCGTTAATTAAACCTAACCACCGAATAACCTAGGATACGATCTCTAGATTTAATTAGGCAGTAGCATTACGAACTAGAAAAATCGATTAATCAAGGCAACAACCACATACGATGCGTCATTTAACCTAGGTCATATTATCCCTAATGATTAGAAATCATTAGTTGCTATACATGAGTTTCAACATAACAATTACGGATTATATCGAAATTCTAGCAATGGGTTTAGAATTAAACGATTCAATAAACCCATTAAAATCATCTTTTTACAATACCCAATAAGTTTATACACAAATAACCGAACAATCAAGAAAATTCGATTATCTATACACAATACCGAAATAAATTAATATAGGATAACACAATCAACTTCTAATGAGAGAAAGAAACAACAAAATAATAAAAAGAATACTTAACTCGGGTCGCCAGCGTCAATGTCGCCTCCGAATCGGTGTCGGGATGTCTAGCCTTTCATGGGTCTTTCCTGAAAAAAATACTTCAGCCCCCATGTTGTATCCCACCGAAGACCCTTTCGATTCTCCTTCACTACCCTCTTCCTCTCTACTCTTCACTATTCACAATGGGACAATTAAAGATGATGGTCCATTACTATTCACACCTCCAACTTTTGTTTTTGCCAACGTCAGTTGCGTTACTCCTCGTTTGTTGCTTCTCTAAGCCACCAAGCCGCCTACGCTGCTCTTCCCTCTCTTCACGCTACCAAGCTGCCAACCCCTCTCTTCACGCAACCATCAAGCTGTCGGCCTCTCTTCTTCACGCGGCCACCACTGTTGCTTGATGGGACGAATTAATGTTGGGGTTTTGGGTTATTAAATGACCAATTCATCACAATAACTTAAGCTATTGTGTGAGGCCAACTTAATTGGTTTTATATATTCCCTAACACACCCCCTCAAGTGAAAGTTCTTTGGGCTTGAAACTTGCACAAGCTCACTCTATCTTGTGCTGAATAATAGGTGGGTAGTAGGATTTGAACTCACGACCACTTGGTCACAAAGGCTCTGATACCATATTAAATGACCAATTCACCACAATAACTTAAGCTATTGTATGAGGCCAACTTAATTGGTTTTATATATTCCCTAACATGGGGTCCACCCCTTTATTCACGCCTCTAGTCTTCTACCCACGCTTAGCCACTCCTTTCTATGGATGCCTCTCAATGTTCTTTTGATGGGACAATTTAACTTCATGGTTTTTGGTCCCAGCCAACTGTTTATGCACCAAACCCTCGCAGCACCCTTGCTCTCTCTTAGCCAAACGTCTGCGTTTACTGAAATGCTTGATCTGCATTTCTCACTTCTCCCACTGTCGTTTTTGCCTATTTTTTCAGCTACTTGCTTTTAAAATTTTCTTTTTCTTTGTGTTCCATTTTTCTTGTCTTTTAATTTTGTTCTTCTTGCTCAATGAAGACAAGTAAAAATTGATCTTCAGAAAAAACCCAAATGCAGTACTTTCGATTCACTTTAATTTATTTGCTTCCAAATTGTACTAAAATCAAATATGAATTAAAGTGAGTATCTTAAGCATTTTCATATTATTAATCGCTAATTGTAAATGATTAAATATATCAACAATTAAACACATATCACAAACATCAAGACACATCCTTTGGATATTCTTAGCGATTTCATCCATTCCTACTTTAAACAAAAAGGAGCTTAATAAAGAGTCTTGGTGTATCCTAATACTGAAAAAATGCTTTGTAACTCCTCATATCATCCTTATTTTAGCCTTTACACCTTTACACATATTCCTAGTAATCTGTATATAGGTTATAGGGATTCCCTTAATTTCTAAACACCTCCACATGATTTCCTTAGGTATCATATCATATGCCTTCTTTACGTCAATAAAACATATGTGTAAGACACGTTGTTTTTCCTTGTAATATTCCACTAATTTCTAAGGAGATGTAAAACTTATGTCATGGAACTTTTTGGTATGAAATTAAACTGGTTCTCCGAGATAAGAGCATTTTTTCCCACTCTCTTCTTAATCACCCTCTCCTATGCTTCATGGTATGACTAAGTAGTTTGATTGCTCATATTTGTTACAACTTTTGATGTCCCCTTTGTTTTATATAGACGAATTAGCATACTAAGTCTCTACTCATCCAACATTTTGACAGATTTAAGGATCGCATTAAAAAGTTGGACTAGCTAAATATGACTCTCTTTGCCTAGGCCTTTCCACACTTCTATGGGGTATCTCATTAGGTCTTTCTGCCCTTTCACTTTTTATCTCCCTCAAAGCTCTTTTAATTTCTTCCTTTGTGATTTGCCAGTATCAAGTAAAGTTACAATACTTTTAGGACATGCTAAGATTACCTAAAGTGATGTTGTCCTCTATGTCTTCATTAAAAAGGCTATATAAATGTCACTGTCATCTTCTTTTAATGTCATTTTCAGTCACGATCACTTGTCCTACTTCATTTTTTATACATTGAACTTAATCTAAGTTTCTCTCTTTCTGTTTCCAACTTAAATATATTTTGTTCTTCATTTTTAGTTGTCAATCGTTGGTATAATTTCTCATAAACTTTACTTTTAGTTTCTAAGACTATCTTCTTTGCCTCTTTCATTGCTAGTTTGTAACTTTCTCTATTAACTACCCTCTCTACCTCTGAGGTTCTATTCAATAGAGCTTTATAGGCAACCTTCTTGATCTTGATATTTTTCTTGTACATCTTCATTCCACCACTAAGACTTCATCTTATAAATAATTTAATTTAACTTATATAATTAATTTAAAAATTAATTTTAAAAATAAAATAATTTAAATTTAATAATTATTAATAGATATAATTCAAATATAAAATATCTTCAAAATATATAAATTTAAAATATAATTTTCTTTAATAATTAAAATATATATTAAAATATTAATTTATAATAAATATTTAAATTTAATAAAATATAATAATTTTTATAATCAATAAATACTATACTAGAGATTAAAATAATTTAATCTAACTAATTTAATTAAAAATAATTTATTTTAAATTTAATCGAATATATAATTATTACTGATCATAAAAATATAACTACGATGTCATGAATAACAAAATAAGTTTTTATTTTTATTAAAAATATAAACTAGAAGGTGAGAAAATTAAAAATTACAACAAAAATAAAAATAATATCAATCAACCACTTAGTTTTTACGTAATTGTATGAGTAGGCTAACTTGATCCTAGCCCAAGTCGTTTTATAGAGTAAGTCCATCTCCAGCTGCTTTATACTATGTTAACATGCATGGCAATTTTTAATCCTAATTCTTAAGGTTTTCATCCTCTAACGTGAAATATATTTCACGCCAAAACTATCATAACACAAATTTAATAATTTTTTATTGATAATATGAATTTCATGCTACCATATGTATGTTAAATGATACAATTAGACTAGGCATGATTGACCAAGTTTCGGATAACAACATTTTAAAAAAATATTTTTGGCTTCTCTATTTAGTGTATTTTAACGACGTAGTTTAACACTATGTATTCAGAAAAATGGAGCAAGGAGATGGAAATTTGTTAAGGGTATTAAACAACATCGACAAAACTCCACAGTTCCACTTTTCCTTCTTCGACAATCTTCTGCACATGCAGCCCAATCACTATCAGTAAATGCAGTAAGAGTTATAAGATTACCTCTTGAATATCGAATGCCATAATGTGAAGTCCCTTGCACATATCGAAGAATCCTCTTGGCTGCTCCAAGATGTAACTTACTTGGATTATGTATAAATCTTGAAATAAGGCTGACACTAAAAAAAATATCCAGTCTTGTATTTATAAGATACATTAGCCTTCTAACAATACTTCTGAAATGTTTTTCATTCACCTTTTCAGCACCATCATCAAGACGTAGCTTCTCATTCACATTCAATGTTGTTTTTACAGCCTTGCAGTTCTCTATGCCATCTTTTTTCAACAAGTCACCTGCATACTTCTTTTGAGAGATAAATATACCATTTGAATCTTGTAGCACTTCAATATTCAAAAATTAATTCAATAACCCCAAGTCAGACATTTCAAAAGACTGCATCATTGATTGTTTAAATTCTTGCATCATTTGAGCTGAGTTCCTAGGATAGATTATGTCATCAACATACAAACATACAATCAGAAAAGCATATGTTTCTTCACATCAAGAGTTGGCTCACTTGCACTTTTTTCAAAATTATGTTGTGAAAAATAAGAGTAAATCTTGTTGTACCATGCCCTTAGAGCGTGCTTCAGGCCATATAAGGCTTTATGTAGCACGTACACTTTCTGTTCAACTCCCTTGATAGTAAAACCTTATGGTTTTTCTACATATACATCTTCCAAAAGGTCACCATTAAGAAATGCAGACTTGATGTCCAACTGAAGAACCTTCCATCCATTGTGAGCAGTCAAGGCCAAAATTATTCTCACAATATCAAAACGAACAACTGATGCAAAAGTTTCAGTAAAATCAATACCTGGTACTTGAGAGTAGCCTTTAGCGACTAACTGGGCTTTGTTTCGTTGCAAGGATCCGTCAAAGTTGAATTTGGATTTATAAATCCATTTAAAACCAATTGCTTCCTTCCCTTTTGACAAATCCACCAAACTCCATGTCATGTTCTTCTTAATAGTTGCAATTTCTTCTTCCATTGCTTGCACCCATTCTTTCCTTCCAGTTACATCTTCAAAACATGTAGGCTCCAGTGCAACATAAGCTTCCTCTATTGAAGCATAAATTTCAGCAGGATTTCTAGTTTTTTGTAGTGCAGAATCTTCATCATAGGCTGCATTTTCTTCTTCAGATTCCCATTCATAAACTTCACTTTTATTAAAAATAACATCACGGCTAACATTTAACTTGTTAGTTACAGGATCAAACAACCTATACCCTTTGGTTTCATCACTATAACCAAGAAATATACATTTAATACTTTTTTCGTCAAGTTTCCTTCTTAATTTAGCTGGTATAAAAGCAAAAGAAATGCATCCAAATGTTTGTAATTGACTTACATTTAGTAGGCTTCATATGGCGTCATATCTTGAACTGCTCGGGTTGGTGATCTATTGCTCAAATATACTGCAAAAGCTACAACTTAAGCCCAGAATTTTTTGGGCAGTCTTTTCTCATTCAACATACTCCTTGCTGCTTCAATAATAGTTCTATTCTTGCATTTCGCCACCCCATTTTGTTGGGGTGTATAGCTAGCTATTTTTTGTCGTCAAATACCATGAAAGTTGCAAAAATTTTGAATTTAGTAGATAAAAATTTGCCACCGAGATCAATTTGAAGTGTCATAAGATAGTATCCACTCTCTTTTTCAACAACAGTTTTAAAATTCTTAAAGTTTTAAAAAACTTCAGATTTCTCCTTCAAGAAATACACCCATGTTAGCCTTGTAAAATCATCTACAAAGATCAAGAAAGACTTACTTCTATTTAAGAAAGAAAATTGTATACACCCTCATACGTCAACATAAACTAACATCAACAATTTCGTAGCCCTCCTTGCTTTACCCATAGGAAATTTATCTCGATGATGTTTCCCATAAACACATGCTTAACGTAACTTCCTATCACCTTTCAAAATAGGAAAAGCAGAAGCCATCTTCCTTTTATGCAACAAATCCAAGCTACCAAAGTTAAGATGACCATATCTCTTATGCCAAACCATGCAATCATCACATGATACAGAAAAGGCATTGACACTTATTCTTCATAAACAAATTGGAAACATCTTGTTTTCTGTCATTTTAACTGAGGACACCAAATTCATGCTTCTTTTATCAAAAATTTTACATTCATCATTTTCAAATACCACATAATACCTTCTTCTCATTAATTGACCTAAACTAAGTAAGTTTTGAGCCAAACTAGTAGCATACATAACATTATAAATAAGTTTCCTCCCAGAATTTGAAATTACAGCAACAATCCCCATACCACATACCTGAATATAGTTGTTGTCACCCATCCTAACTTGTATTTTTATGGAATCATCAAAATCAATAAAAAAAAAATCCTTGTTGCCAGTCATGTGATTGCTACATCCGCTGTCAAGATACCAAACATCCTGCATGGTATTAGTAGGAGTACCAAAAGAACTAAGAAATAAATTCTCTTTCCCATTCTTTTCTTCGTGGAAGTTTGCTTGATCATCAGTCTTTTTGTAACAATTCTTCTCAATATGGCCACATTTCTTACAATAATGGCATTAAGTAGTTTTTCCTGCACCTGAATCATCTTTGTACCAATAATCCTTATCTTCATGGTTAGTCCTTCCACATTATGAGGAAGAAATTTTATTATCTCCATGATTAGTCTCACGTTGCTAGGTATTGTTATGATGTCGTCCTCGACCTCGACCATGGTTTCGTCCACGGCCATGCCCTCTTCTATGTGTTGATCTTCCTCGGCCATGCTTAGAATGACCAACTGCTCCATCATCTTGCCTTTTTTGTTTATTAGTCTCCAATTTGAATGCTTGTTGTGTTAAAGCTTTTATTGGCCTATTCAATTGTTTCTCATGTGCTTCAAATGAACCCATCAATTCATGAAAGGTATAGCTCCACAAATCCTTTGACTTTTCAATAGCTGCGACAACATGATCGTACTTTATAGGTAAACTCTGAAGTATTCTTTCCATGACCTTTTGTTCCGTTAAATCTTCTCCAAGAGATCTTATTTGATTGATGATTAATGATGCCCTTGAAAAAAAATTGTTGCATTGATTCAGAAGCCTTCATGCTTAGGTTCTTGAACTCTCGACGAAAACCTTGCAACTTCACTTGTTTGGACTTGTTTTCTCCTTGGTACAATCTTTGAAGTGCATCCCAAGCCTCCTTTGTTGTTTTTACATTTATAAAATTAGAAAAAAATACTTTCATCCATGGATTGTTGGATGAAGGAAAGAGTTTTGCCATCTTTCTTCGGTTTTTCCTTCAACTTGTTTCGTTGTGCTGCTGTCAACCTTACGCCTTCATCTTCTTTAGGAGCTTCATATCCATTCTCCACTAAGTCCCACAAATCGTGAGAGATGAGAACTGCCTTCATCTTAATGCGCTAAAACTGGTAGTTTAAACCTGTAAATATAGGTAGATTTTGTGTTGAACTTACTGTTGAAATTGTAGCCATTCTCTAGCTCTGATACCACAACTGTTGCCCTGTAACAAAAAGAAATTGCAACAATAGCAAAATAGGAAAAACATTTAAGGAAGTTAAGTGAATGATGATTTCATTTATGCTAAGAAAAACACTATCAAGCCTGACTTTTTATAATTGAAGTAGGCTTATCAATTACAAAAATCAAGCAGTATCAATATCTCCGCATATTTTCTAGCAAACATTTAAACATACTGCTGATATGCATCTTATTTAACAGCTAGATCTGAAGATAATCTACTCCCAAATACTCTCAAACTAAATTTCAAAAACACAATCAATCTCAACAACATTGGTACTAAAAATATTTTGAACTATCTAACATTTTCAAGGTATAGTGGTCTGATTTGTCTTGACCTCTATATTTGTGTTGCATCTTTTCATGTTTGTCTGTTTATAGGAAATGTTATTCACTTATAGGTGGTGGTTTGGTTGGTATAAAATTTGTGTGGGTTGGTATAATCTGAAGGGAAAACAATCAGTTTCTGATGCCTATGTGAATAGGGCTCTTGAAGAAATATGATTTTCACTGTCTTGAGTGAATTTATGATTTGTCAATTTGGTGGTTAAAAGTCTAGTAAATGACGAGACATTGGTTTATCTAGTGATTATAATTTGGATGCCATGTTAATATGTGTATTAGTTAAAGTAAGTTTAGACCTCTATTTGTCTTAGATTGGATTGCTGATTTCATTTCTTTGGATTTGTTGTGGCTACTCTTTTAGATTGTGGCCTAAAAATAGGCTATGGCTTTATTTTCTCATCTATTTCAATGGATTTGGTTTTGGTTGCGCCTACTATTTGGTTTTTTGCTTCTCTTGGTGGTTCATTGCAAAATGAGAATAGTTCAATTTTGAATATCCTTCATTATCCTGATTTCAAATACCTTCTTCGACATATGCTCTAATGAATTTGATTCTCTTTAGTTGAATGAGATTTGAGAATGGAATCTTGATTTATGTATGAAGCTTAGAGTGCTCTCTAATTTATGATTATCACATATGCATTTGATTATTTAATGTGTTCATTCTTTAATGCATTCTCTAATTTAAGACCATCACAAAGTCATGTTAAAGAAATTCTGCAACAACCTCAGTGTTATGATTCTTGAAAATGAACCTTCAAACAATGAGTGATTCTTTTCAATTTTCTATTATCATTAAAAAGTGCATCTAACTGTTCATGATGTGGTTTTCATATGCTTAATTAACTCAGGACATGAAAACTTTTTCTACTTAATTGTTTTTCACTTACACAACCATACATCTATTTCTAACAAAGTTCTTCCTTTTTTAGATAAGTTATATGATTTCCTCTTATAATCTCATTAAGCTTTTAGGCATGCATAATTATGGACAAAACTTCAAATCTTTAGTAAGCATACTTGGTCAACAACTTCTTTAATTTCAATTCTTTGTTAGTTTATTTATTTATTTTTCACATGGGCCTAATTACCTTGTTTACAATATTTAGTTGCTTCAAAATAATGTGGCATATTGAGAGATCATCTATTAATTTGAATTAAAGTATAGGTTATATAATGGTTGAGTTTTATAATTGTTGTTGTAGTACTTACTTATCTTTATTTATTAAAAAATATCGGCGTGATACCTGCGGAGCACATTTAACCGCTAGTCACAGATTACCTAATCGGGTACTCCATGAAATTAGTACTGAAGTGGTACTTAAGTCGTTATTCTTTCTTTTCTTTTCTTTTTTCTTAGGGTTGGAGCACCCTGTTTCTGGTAAAGTGTTTTAATTATGTATCACTTAATTTTGTCTACATATTTGTATTGATCCTATATAAATATGTGGATAAAATTTAATAGAACATAATAAAAATTGATTAATCTAAACAAAAACTTTGTTTTTTTTTCCCTTTATTACATGTTAAAAGTAGTTGTAGGACTGTCAGGTTATAATTGGGTACTATCATATCATAAACATTTATGAAAAGAAGGAAATAATTCAAGGAGATAAGGGCGTGTTGAGGTGGTCACGAGGGGGGAGAACAAGGCATAGAAATCAGTATCTTCGTGACCCAGGTGCATGAATTATTGCCTCTTACTCCTGGTGAAAGTCACAACCAACAAATAGTCCTATCACTTCTTGTCGTTGTCTTCCTAAGCTTGCTGCACAAAGATTAGAAGAATCGGCAAGACATATGTGAAAATTTGGAGAATCTCGTCGCACATGCAGGAGCAATTGCCACCCCAAAGCACTGCCTCTGAGATTTGTCCTTCGCGTGCAGCTGCACTTGGGCATAACTCTGAAAGGACTTGATATACATTAGGACGACAATGGCCCGTATCTAGAATGATTTAAATTGTTGGTTATATCAGATTGCATGGCTTTGTTATCTTAAGTAAAACGTTTTCAGTTTAGCTTCTTTAAAAAAAAATTTATTACAAGTATGAGAGTGAATTTGATGAATTACGAATAAATTATCAAATTAGACTTTTTTTTTTTAAAAATAAATAAGGTATTTGACTATCGGTAACCAAGCTATTGCAAAATTACAAAAGTACACTAATCATCCAGATACATCAGATTTACGCGCTACTGGTCAAAACAGCTATTACGTTTAATACAAGCTTAAATTCACTTGAGTTAAAAGTAGATTACTCTCAAATGTTCCATCTTGTTTTAATCGGTTGGGAAATCAGATTGTCACCTCTCCTCACCAGAATCATCGCTCGTCTTCAACAAGGTATATATGTTGTCTCCTCTTAAACACTCATTGAAGAATCACGAGAACTGTCTGAAAGTTGTAAGTTGCTTCCGAACGAGCACTGTTACTTCCAAAACATACAAATAAAATCCTCATCGAAAAGAAAAAAAATTACGTTCCTGCAATGGTACCTCTAGGCTTTAGGATGGGATCCTCTATTCTCATTCCCTATTCCAACGCTAAATAAAGTGTGTGGCTCACAATGGCATGGTTAAAAGATCATTATTATACCCAAGTTCCTGTGTTGACGTGAATTTATCACGAGATCTTTAGCATGAAATGACCTGTCTTACCCCTCAAATATGTGCTTTTTGTCCGCTGAGCGTCGAAAAGATCCTCTCACGTGGGTGCTAAGACTAAGTTGGGATTTGGGCAAAGACTAAACGGAGCTATTCAATTGGCCCTCAGGCTGCATGTTGTCCTCCTGCATTCTGATTCTTGACCAATTACGGATAGCTTAAATTCTGTTTCCATAGCTATCAAATTATTGCCATCAGAGTAGGCCCCCATGTCCAATCAAAAATCAGACAGTGGACTTACAAGCTTCAGAATCAGACGTTGGTTTCCAGGAGAACAGTTGGAGGCTGTTCTCTGTTCAACTTGACCTAAATTATCGGGCATCTGATTCTGACGATCAGGTCTCTATCTTTCACACATATAGTCAGATTGAGTTCTTCCAGAGAGATTCGATCAGTTTGTGCTGTTCACCTGGCACTTGTCAAGTTGTCATGCCCCATCAATCTCCTGTATGCGGTATCTAGTGTACACTTTGTACGGAGATATCTGTTCTTATAGTAGGGTTGATCACATGCAGTTAGCTTCTACATGTTAATGGTCGATGCAACTCGCAAATAATTACAGTGTCTATTGTCCAACAAAATCAACCGTGGCATTGTGGGTAGCAATCAGACAAAGAAGCTGGGACTAGGCGGTGAATTTACTCAATCGTTTATATCTTTACAGGCCACATGGTGTTTAATCAAACGATCGATCGACAAATGAAACATGCAGCGAATGCACTTGGTACGCTTTTCGATTGTATAAAAATTAAAAAATAAGCAAAAGAGTAAATTTGATCATATGAAGTTTTTATCAAATTACATTTTTAACCTTAATGTTTCAAACTATTAAAATAAACTTTTAATATTTATAAAAACAATTAAAAGAAAATTTAAATAGAGAGAAAACTTGATAAAATTAAATCTTTATCTATTATATATCACATTAGCATTATAGTATTATAAATTTAACATTGTTAAATCGATATATGAATTTATTGTGTTCCCTGGTATAGTGGCTCCATACATTAAATTTAAGTTAAGTAATTTAATTTTTTATTTGTAATAAAAATTAATTAAATCTAATTAACTTATTTTACCCAATGAAATGAATACCGTTCCGTTCCGGCCGGTACCGGTCGGAACGTTCCGTTCCGGTCGGAATCCGGTATCGGAACGGGTTCAAACATACCGGGTAAAAAATCCGGTCGGTACCGGCCGGTACTGCTGATACCGGAGAATTCCGGGTAATTCCGCAAAAAAAAAATACTAGGGACTATTTTGCAAATAAGAACAATTTAACCCTAAATCTATATTAGCCCCGAAAACTTTTTTTATGATTATGACTAATTAAGCATGATTAACTTAATTAAGTAAGATTAAGTTAGCATTAATTGCGATGACATTGAGTAATTAAAATAGCATTAATGAATTAGTTAGCATGAAATTAAATGGAATTAAATGAGTAAGTGTAATAAATGAACAATTAATATGTTAGTTGAAATTTAATGTACCTAAATGAGTTAGTTGGGCTTGAATAAAGACATGGGCTTAAGTGTTAGGAGAGAAAATGAGAAGAGAAGATAAGTGAAATGGGCTTATGGGCCAAATGGGTTAAGTAGTGTTAGTAGAAATAAAAGAAGGAAGAAGAGTAAGTTACCTTGCACCTTAGAAGGAGACCCACGACACTTTAGAGAAAAAGAGAGGGAGAGGTGCGTAAATGGTGGAAGAGAGAAGAAGAGAAAAGCTTGCCCTAGGTTTGATTTTTCCTTGAGATTTAGAGCTTGTTTGGTGAAAGTGTAAGAAGAAAAAGTGTGGAGGAGGA
>JANKOD010000119.1:93438-106611 GCA_026284645.1 Erythroxylum acuminatum
TCGACAATAACATGTCAAAACTGTTACTAAAGCATCATATCTTTAGTAACATGGGCTGTCATAGCATAGTCATTAGTATTACCATTCATATTTAATAACACTTATCGCCTGTTACCGTATGTCATTTTTGTTGTAGTGACAGTTTAAACGAATATCCATAGATTTTTTAACATGAAATAAGGGGATATAAGTATTTAATCCCATTAAGGTTCTCTGATGTAGTTTAACATTCAGTTAGAGAACATAAAGATTTTCTCTAATGCAGTTTAGAATTTGGTGAGAGAAAACAAGATTTCTCTGATGCAGTTTAGTATACAGTTTAGAGAAATCGAGACCTACAAACAAAGATGATACAGTTTAGATCATACAGGTATCATATTAGTTTGTCACATTCCATTTTTCTATTCATGTTAGTAAGGTATTAGATATGCGTGATTATATTGGATCTGTGTCACACATGACACATACATTTAATATTTTTCAGTATCAAAAGCCTTGCAGGATGGAATGATAGACTTTCGTTATCTTTGGATCAAATGTTTGTTTTTAAACTTAGTCGACTAATATAGTAACGTGACTTAATCGTATTTTGCACAGGTTTTTAAACTTGAGTCAATACCGCAGTTAATTATTGTCCAAGGGGAAGAATGTTGGATATTTTTGACATTTTCCATAGGGCTGGACAATAATTAATTGTATTTATCGATTTTCTATAGCTTATCGGTTAAGTTAAGTAATTTGATCCTGATAAAGATAATAAAATGACCCAATAAATAATCTAAATTACTAAGCTGAAGTCCATGAGAAAAATGGATCCTGATCAGTGTGAACCTGACCCATATCAGGTTTGTGGTGGGGAAGCTCAATATGTATGTTATATAAAGAGGTTAAGATCTCCTGCAGTTGCTCATCTTATTCGTGAACGTTAAGTTACTCTAACCCATTCAGAGGTTCACATTTTGAGAAAACTGTAGAAAGATTTTAACGTATCCTGGTGAGCAAATCCTATGAAGACAGCAGTGGATTCACGCTCATTTCAACCTTGGAAAGCTCATTTGAAGTTATGGAATCGAAATCAGGTATTTTCCATATTTCTTTGTTTATTTCCCTTTCACATTCTACTCGGGATACGTAACTAAGTTTTTGTTACGTATTACATTAACAACCATCGAGATAGTGAAAAACTCAGGTTTCATCATATATATAAAACATTGTGTCTTCATAAGAGACAAGGTGCTTTGAGGAAGAAAATGACACCATTTGTATATCAAGATAAGTCATAAACCTCTAAATTCAAATCCTTCGGCTGCTGGGAAATTAAGCCATACAACCAAATAATCAATCACCTGTTAGGTGCTACCCTTCTTGCTAGTCGCAAATAAGATGATGGTCAATAGTGTTTGAATTGTTGGTGGTAGTTGTGTTTGTTTCTAACAGGCAGTTAGGGTTTTCTAAGTTTGGAAGAAAATAAGTATTAAGTAAAAAGGGGTTAATTAGGTTTAATTAATTTTTATTAAGAATATAAATAAAAGATCAAATTATTTTAACTTAAATCTGACAGTTGAGTCTATTATGTTGTGTGGATGCTATATAGTATAATGAGACTTACATATTTATCAAAAAATATTAAATTTATACCACATTATTATTGTTGTGATACATAACAAACGAAAATTTAATTTCGTTCAATTTATTTATTTAAGACTTATTTTGAATGTTTTGTAAATGTTAAGGTTCATTTTGAAAGATTCAAAATATTATAATTTAATTTGTATTTTGATAAAAACATTATATTTTATTTTTTAGTGTCTTAAAAAGTAATATACCAAATTAGAGCAAATTGAGTGTAAGTGTAAAGCCTTGATTGTATTAAAATATAAATTTTAAGAATTCATTAAACATTAAGCTTAAATATAATTATTAGTTTATGCCCTATAATTAATTAGTTGATTGCAACTTTAGTGATAATTATTTAGAGGCTTCTTTATCATATACATATTCAGATGTAAATGATAAAGCTCAAGAGATAAATCTATACTATAAATAAAATTACGATGAAATCATAATTATGATATTCATATTACATTTATGTATTATTCTTAAATTATTTCTAATTATTATTCTATTGATATTAGATATTAATAGAGTAGAAAAAGACTAACATATGTTATGTTTCCTCCTTATGAAGAAAGCAATTGATCTCATGGATTAAATTATAGTGATACTTAACCATAATTATAAGTATTTGTTAAAAAACAAGTTTATTAAATTGATCCTATATGAGAATTTCATTTAAAACATTAGTTGTTTGTCTATGAAAATTCATATTGTGATAATTGTATGAATGATTTTTTGATTTGAGATCTCCAAAATATCTCGTATAGGGATTATTATTATTTGATCTACTTATGACCTCTTCTAGTTACAAAAAGTACAATTAGTAGTTATTGGATATATTATAAACTATAAGAAGATAGTTGAGTGATTAATATAAGATTTATTACCCTAAAGTAATTTAGGAGAATGTTCCATTATTTGTAATCAGTATTAATTTGAGAAATCCTTAGCTAAGGTGGAATGACACTTTGAGAATGGTTTTTAATTGTCATCAATCAAACCAATTACTAGTGGAAAATAACTAGTATGATTGAACTTAAATAGAGTGATATTACTTTTATGTTCTATTTATAATCAAAACATTGTATAATGAATGATTGAATTATACAAAAATATACATGAAAAGATTAGTCAAAATCAATTTAGCATTCTTAAATATTTAGGAGGTCATACGATGTTGATGTACACTAATCTTGATCTTTGAATATAAATTATTTAACTAAAGAATTAAAGATGAATAAAGAAGTTTAATTTATCTAATCCTAACATGATTTAAAGTTATAATTTATAGATATTTTCAACATATTTAGAAACTTAATGAATAACACACAAAGAATGAGTTGAAGAGACACTATAAGAAATTGTATTTTTACTGAAAGAAAAAGTTATCACTAAAAGCAGTAATATTAGTCATTATTATTAATAGTGCCCAATTTTTCAAGTTGTCACTTTCCGTCACAAATACCTCCGTCACCATTAAAATGGTAGCTAATTTAGAAAATGGTCACAATTATGCAACACTATTGCGACAAAAGTGTTTACATTAAAAATTATGGAATATGTGACAAAATTATATGGTCGCAATAACTTTACATATTTATGACAATTTTATCGTCACAAACAATATAAAGTAGAGATGAATTAAGTCGTAACAATAATTTATTTTATTATGACAACATCATTGCCACTAAAACAATTGAAAATAGTGACAAAATATTTGTCACTAGTGTTTTTTTAATCAATGTCCATTACTTCTTGACCACTAATATTTTAAGGAAAAAGTGTGAACATCATTTTGCCACAAAAATGAAAAATTGTTATTACAAAATATTGTCACTAATGTATTTATTATTGTCACAAATAAAACTATCAATTCAACAATATAATTGCATTAGTGATAAAAGAAATTTGCATCAGTGACCATATCATCTAACATATTTCTTCATAAGTATGAAAGTGATATGTTAAAATAATGTTGTCACTAAATAAGATTATATGTTACAATAAATTTATCACCAATGTGTTCGTGTTTACACAAAGATGTGAGAGCATAAATAGTGTTGTAAAGAGGTATGTTACTTATCAAAACAAATTCTTGGAGTTTTTTTATCACTTTGAAAGACTCCTTAAAGATCGTAGATATGAAGAGTTAAAGATTGATTTTAAATCAAGTACAAGTATTCCCTAATTATTGTATCCAATTGAAACTTTGAAACATGCAGCTAGTGTTTATACTCCTGAGGTGTTCAAGTGGTTTCAAAATGAGTGGTGTAAGTCTCATAATTATTGTATTGAAAATTTTGGGGAGGATGGATCAATAAAAAAATATCAAATTACCCCTCATAAGAAGAGTTGTTACCATACAATTACTTATGATTTATCAAATGGAAAAGTTAATTGTAGCTGTAGAAAATTTGAGTTTGCTGGAATTTTATGTTCCCATGTTTTGAAAGTTTTTACTATGAAAAATATTATGGAGATCACAAGTCTGTACATATTGAAAAGGTGGACGCGTAAAGCAATACTTGGATTTGTGGGAGATGAAAATTATGGAATCAACATAAGCAATTTGGATCTCAAGATATGTCAAAGTATACGGTATAAAGAATTGTGTGGGCTATATGTTCAATTGGTTACAAAAGCATTTGAGAGTGAAGAGACTTACAAAATTGTTAAAGATTGTATTTTGAAGATGTTGGAAATCGTCAATGTTAGACAACAAAGTAATGGATCAACTATCCAACAGTCGATTGTGAGCTCCAATGTTAGATTACAAGGTGAAGAAATGGTTCAATATTCGAGTATTATAATAGATCACTTGAACCAAAATTGGATTGAAATTCATGAAAAGAACAATATTGGAATTAAAGGATGCAAAATCAAGAAGAAAACTGTTTTGTTGTTAGAGATTGAAGGGTGGCTTGGAGAAGGCTATGAAAAAAGGAAATCAACCAAAAAATTCAGACTCAGGCAAATCTTACAATTGCAGCACCGAAATTATCATTTAATCTTGAGGTTCTATTTGTAATTCTTTTTATTGAATTCCTTGTCCCTTATATGTGTACTTTTAAATAAAAAAGATTCAATGTTTTAACAATTACTTTAGTATTTTGATTATATACTCTTTTACTTTTTTGATGATAGGTTGTCTCTGCTAATTCAAGTCAAACAAATTTTGTTGAAGGTGTTCCATTTCTATGGACATGACCTACTCCCAATTGGTATTTATCTTATGACATAACACTATTACTAACGACATTATGTTTAGTAACTTATTCACAATTCACTAATGATACTATTTTTTTATGATTCTTATAGGCACGACAACCACATGGTGTGAGCGATGTGATGATAAATAACTCACCACAGTAATGTTAACTACGACAGTGCAGGTATAGGTGGTTTCGTTGAGAGATGTGATTGTCTAACTCCATGTGCAGGAGGCATATTTTGTAAATACAAAATGAAAAGAAAGTTGAGTGTTTAAGTTAATTTGTGCATCTTTATCGACAATGTGCATATTTTGTTTCCTACTGAGAATTGGCAATTTCTTTCTTATACTCTCATTATTATGTAATTTTTATATATTTTGTTGATTATGTATTGTCTATAAATGATAAATCCTTATGTTAAAAAATATTTATGTGGAAAAATGCGAAATATTTAATTCTTGAGATTGTCGTGAAACTTCTTATAATGGTATGGACAAAAAAAAACGAAAATTGAACTTCTATTTTTTTCGGGGGTGACATTGTGGGGGAAAATATTAGCAAAAGTGAAAATGTAAATGAAGCTGTGAGAAACTCATGGTGGAATAAAAAAAAAGAAACATATTATATATAAATGTGTATTCATGGGTTACAATCTTGAAAGTAGTATTTTTGAAAACAAATCAACACTAGTCAATTTTGGGAATAAATCACAATCTACAAATATAATCTCCATAAAGGATTTTTGGATTCATGAACTAAACAATTTTAATACAAGTATTTACTTTAACTCTAGCTTTCCTCCAATATGCGCCAAAAAGAAGCAAGAAGTTGAACCAATTGCATCTCCATTGCTAGCAAAAATTGTAAGACTTGGAGTTGCATCTCCTTTGGTAGCATTTTTCGTCATTATCACGTCTAGTTAATTCTTAAACTTGTGAACCTGAGAGTGCACTGTCCTAATTTTCCAAAAAACTGCCTCGAAGGAGTTACCACTGCCATCACCAAACTAAAAAATGAATCGGCTATTATCAAAACCACATATGTCACTGCACTTAGTATGTTGATCTGTAGTTGCTGCTTAAAAACCATAGTAAGCATGTCAGTAATTGTAAAAACTAAGCAAACTATACAGGCTTCGCTCTCGCCTAAGCGATTGTGATCAGCTGTCAATGTTAGTGTTCAAAGTTGAATCAGAGATTGTGACAGCTGATCACATGCCCACCACCTACAAGATATGGTCACATCAACAACCAGAACTTGTAGCTTAGCTTGAACACTCCTAGAACCTAGTTGGACTACACTCTCTCCCATATCAAACACATAGATCACGCCACTCACTCCCTCTACAAATCAAGTCAGCGCCATTGACGCTGTCTTACCATACTCCTCCACTTAAATGCATTCGCCAGCTGGATCTTCGTACCCTTGCACTCTATTTCTAAATAAAACAAAATCCATTGCAGCTAACATGGCAGATACAATCAGACAACGTGGAAGAGACGTAAGTGCCGTGATGCGGGAATTACGAGGACAACTCATATGGTTGAGGTGAAAGTTAGAGCCTGTCGTGACAGACACGTGCATAGGTCCTCCGAGTTATTGGTAGACCCTAGCTCTCTTTAAAAGTTAAAGCCCACGTCTGACTAAACGACAAAACTTACTCAGGTAAAAAATTAATATAATTGCCCCCAAAATTATAATAAATAATAAGAAGTACACTGTACAGCTGATGAAAAACCTGCCTACAACCTCAACTACTGATCACAAGTTCTCTGAGAGAGATAGGCAGATATTCTCCTTCGTTTCTAGTCTCGGTCTTCTGGCTCTCTGCGAAGGTTATTGCTAATGGGGTTCGATAGGAATAGAGGTTTTGACAAAGTTACGTGCAGAAGAAGACGTAGGAGATCAGCAAGGCTGCAGATGTCGTCTGTACAAATGAAGGTGAAGAGGCTCCAGAGGCTAATCCCAGGAGGACGACGATTGCCACCAGATCAGCTTTTCTTGAGGACGGCGGATTATATCTTGCATTTGAGGTTGCAAGTTGATGTTTTGCAAGCTCTTTCCAAGATTTACACTGCATCCTGAAAACCAAAGAGAATTTTTTTTCCCCCTCTTCTCTACCTATATATACTCTTTGTTAATTAATTTGCCTTTTGTAAAATTATTTTTAGTGCAGTTTTCTCCTTCGAGTTGATTGATCCTAGCTATGTTTCTTATCCTCTTATGGTCTGACATCGTGTTTAATTCGTCCTATTAAATATTTGTTAAGACATGGACATGGTCAAATCCGCCTTTCTAGTTTTCACTTTGCTCTCCTTTTTCCCTCTTCAATGCTTCCACATTAGCTTATTCTTCTTCTTGCTGCATACTAAAGGTTGGTCCACACTCTCATCAGATCTCAAAATTACCCTTTTTAACTGTCATCTTCTTTGTTTATAAAGAGCAAGTATTTGGACTGTACATCTCAGGAGATTACATATAATCGCAGTGCACTTTCTTCAGTGAACTTTCTTTAACTCGTGACGGAAGGAAGAAAGGTTGGAAATGGGAGAAAATGTCATGGCATTAGCAAATATTATGATGAGAAATCCTTCACATGTCGTGTCTGTCCCACAGTTGTTTCTTATCACTGCGAACACACTGATTCTAACTAATGGTCGTCTATTTATACATCATCCAGGTCGAGCTACTTGTATGGTGTAAGGTTTATTGTTTTGTTCCCAACTTCCCATCTTAAGCATCATAATTCAACTAAAATTTATCACAATAATAAGCGAGAATATTAAATGTCAAAAAACAGGTGGTTAATGTTGAGTTTTTGGCTCTTTTGTTGTCCCATATTGGTTGGGGACAACAATTGAGGCAAGACTCTTGCCTATACAAGCTTTGTTTAAAGATTTGTATGACAAATTTAATTCTAGTTAAATTCCTCTTTTGAGGTGAGAGTTGGAGAGTTTGTCTTGAGTATTTTTTTGTGGGTGTATTAGTGTATTAGGGGATTGGGTGAGAAGAAAAATTGTGTGATTGTAAAAAATTTTCACATAGTGGATTTTCTTCTCAGTGCCCGTGGTTTTTCTCCGGTTTGGGAGTTTTTATGTAAATTCTCTTGTGTTATTATTTTCTGATATTTTTGTCTATCAAATATCCTTGGGTGTGAGTTTGGGAGGTCTAAAATTCCAACAGTTAATTCATATATTTCGAAGCCTCCCATGCATGTCTTTCTATCTTGGTTCAAGAAAACTGACCATGCACGTGTTTCTATCTTTTGGTTCAAGCACAAAAACGCTATCTATGTAAGGCTTCAACATAAGTGAATACAAAGAATTAAGTGTATCTAAAAAGTTGGTGTATTTCCTTCGTGTCGACGACAGCGATCTTTTGAACCATCCAGTGCTCTTGGAGGAGCTCGTCGGGAACATGGAATCCCCCGATATTGAGGGGCACCAAGCCAAGAAGGGCCGAACTCGAAAACGGGACGAGGAAGCAGCTTCACCGAAGCCGTTGTACAGTGCGGCTGTGATAGGCGGTGATGCTAGGGTTATGGGGGCAGCGGTGCAGGCTTGACCGGAAGACTCTCCTGTGGAGGTTGAAGAGGGAGACATCACGGCCACAGTTGGCGAGCGTGGGGGTAGTGCCATTCTATCCCAGCAGTTGCGCACCAAGCTGAATAATCAGTGGCAGCTCGCAGTAGTTGTTAAGTTATTGGGATGGCAAGTGGGTTACCGAACTCTCGTCACCCGACTGTGGAGCTTGTGGAAGCTGCGTGGTTCGCTTAAAATTATCGATCTCGAACAGAACTTCTATCTCGTTAAATTCAAAGAGGAAGCCGACTATCTCCATGTCCTCACCAGTGGGCCGTGGGTTGTCTTTGGGTAGGCACTCGCCGTGCAGCACTGAAGTCCCGCCTTCTGACCGACGACCGCAACAGTCTCCTGAGTTATAGTTTGGATATGTTTTCCCAATCTTCCTATCACACGATGCCATCCTTCGGTGCTCCAAGCTCTAGGGAATCTTGTGGGGATCACAGTAAAGCTAGATGAGGCGACCTTGCTTGCCATGCGCGGAAAGTATGCGTGTGTAGCTATGGATATTGATCTGAGCTTGCCACTGAAGACGCACGTCGAGCTGGACGAGGAAACTTTGTTGATCGCCTATGAGGGTCTCCCTCAAGTGTGTTATTCTTGCGGTAAAATTGGCCACCCTATGAGTGCCTGCCCTCGGCCGTCCATGGAGCGCAGTCCTTTCTAGCTTCCAACGTCTTCCTATCGTGAAAACGAGCCAGCTACCGGGAGTCCATCGGAGGCGCCACAAGGGAGGCAAGAGACGGAAATGCATAACGGGTATGGGCCTTGGACCAACGTACAAAGGCGAGTTCCTAAACCAACGCAGACGCGACAGGGACAGGGAGGCAGGCGTCAGACTAGGGAGGCTACTAACTAAGGCTCTAGATATGTAGTGCTTTTTAATGATGAAGTAACTGAAGATGGGACCTCTAGTCCATCCGTTGTCCCTCCAATGGCAACACTTTTACTGGCTTTGGTCAGAGACTTAACCTGTCCCATTTTGTTGTCTCACGTATAGTTTCCCCTCATGGGGGGCGGGGGCGTCCTCTTCGGTAGCAAGTACCCGCCGGTCCAAGTAGAGCTCCAAAGGTCCAGTGGTTCCTCAGGCCCCTCTGGCCTGGGGGGATAAGGTCAGGCCCAGTGGGGCCCAGGGCACAAGCATGGGAATGGCCCCAACAGTTCCAATCCAACCCACAGTCCAGGCTAAGAATTTAGCGGTGGTCATACCGACTCACTCTGAAATGGTTTGCGATAGCCAGCTCATTGAGGCGCAGGCGGGGGTGTCAGAGGCACGACTTCAACTGATGGAGGGTGTCGAGGCACCTGGGGACGTGGCAAACCTGGGAAATGACCTCTCAATCCTACCGCCAGCAGAACCCCCTGACTTGGTTGCCATGTTAGGTGGGCCGACTAGCCCCTCCGGTTCGAGCCCGGATCTGGAGATGCTCCCTCCAGATCAACCAGTGGCCCTTTGGGAGGCCCTAGGAGGTGACACCGGGATAGCCCCAGTGTAGGGTAACGCTTCTTGCTTTTATGTTTATGCCGATTTTAATTTGGAATTGCCAAGGGGCAAGAGGGTCGGCATTCCAGACCCTTCTGCGTAATTACATTCGTAATTACAAACTGGATATTTTGGCGTTATTGGAACCCCCTATTAGTGGCCCTAGGGTCGAGAAAGTGATCCTTTCTCTCGGTTTTGACTTTTCCTTTCGAGTCGAAGCCGACGGGTTTTCTGGTGGGATTTAGCTCCTTTGGAGAGTGGCGTTCGACGTTTCTATTGCCATTACGCACCGCCAATTCATTCATACTTTTGTCACGTTTGATTGGCATCATTTCGACCTCACTGTAGTTTATGCTAGCCCGCAGGTGGCTTTGCAGTCCTTGCTCTGACTCGCTTTATCTTGGATTGGATATTCCACCCCGTGTCCTTGGATTGTGGGGGGCGATTTCAATGCTAAGCTAGAAATCTCTGATAAACGGGGCAGCGCTCCATCTACTCACGTGGTGAGTCGACAGTTCTAGGATTGGGTACACCACTGCGGGCTCCATGACTTAGGCTTTATAGGTTCCAAATTCACTTGGCATTGAGGGATGGTTCAAGCTCATCTTGATTGAGTGTTTGGATCGTCGACCTGGATGCAACAGTTCCCCTAGACGACGAACCATCATCTACCCTTTACAGGTTCAGATCACCGTCCTATGCTGCTCCAGTTCTCCCGACCGCTGCAACAACAACGGGGAGTTCTGCCCTTTCGTTTCCAAAACGCATGGCTCACACATTCTAGTTTCAATGACGTGGTAGCCGTTCATTGGCTCCCTAATGAGGCTACGTTTAGTAAATCTTTGGCCCATTTCGCTACGCGCCTCAAACACTGGAACACGCAGGACTTTGGGAATATCTTCTACCGTAAACGAAGGCTCTTGGTCTTTCTCGACAAGGTCCAGCGTGCCTTAACGCTCGCCCCTCAGATTCTCTCATTGCTCTGGAGGACGCGCTAAGTTGGGATTTGATGCAAATTCTAAGCTAGGAAGAACTGTTTTGGCATCGAAAAGCCCGATGTGAGTGGTTATCGAAGGGCGATCGCAACACTAAGTATTACCACACGCGCACTCTTTCCAAACGGAAGAAATTGCGGATTGACAGGCTTTCTGGCGAGACTGGGACTATTGTTACGAATCCCGACCAAATGCGGTTGCTCACTAAAACCTGTTTTGTCCAACTCTACCAACCCGCTGAAGGGCCGCCACCGCCGTTTCCCCTCAGGGGAGCCTTCTCGACGCTATCGGAGGAGTCGGTCCAGGAACTAGCCCTCCCCGTTCGGGAATCTAAAATCCGTCACGCCATCTTTGGAATAAATCCAAACAAAGCCCTGAGCGTCGATGGGTTTAATGCGCTTTTCTTCCAACGCCAGTGGGCCACGGTCGAGCTGGTCATGGTAACGCTTCTTCAGGCAATTTTTAGGATGGAGCGCTAGGAATCCGATCTGAACCAAACCCTTCTGGTTCTCATTCCCAAAATCCCTTCCCCGCATCTTTTGTCCCAATTTCATCCGATTAGCCTGTGCACCGTCGTTTATAAGGCTATCGCCAAAGTCATTGTGAATCGTTTGAAAGGTCATATGGATCACCTCGTCGGGGCAAACCAATGCAGCTTTATTCCTAGCTGGCACATCACTGAGAACATCATTATAGCTTAGGAGGTTATTCACACAATGCGGAGGAAGACGGGCAAGACTGGGTTTCTGGCCCTGAAAGTGGATTTGGAAAAGGCTTACGACCGCCTCCGATGGGAGTTTATTCACGATACTCTGGTGGATATTGGGCTCCCTGAAAATTTAATCTAGGTCATTATGAAATGTGTCACGACGGTGTCTATGCAAGTTAATTGGCAAGGCACTGTCTCTAATACGTTCAGCCCTTTGTAGGGACTCAGACAGGGTGATCCCATATCCCCTTACCTTTTTGTGCTTTGTTTGGAGCGGTTAGGTCAACTCATCTTGAAGGAGGTGGACTGTGGGAGCTGGAAACCGATTAAGTTGAATCGTATGGGACCTCCCATTTCCCATCTCTTCTTTGCAGATGACCTCGTGCTTTTTGCGAAAGTCAAGGATCGTCAAACTCAGGTCATTGCCCATACTTTGGAGGTTTTCTATCGTGCATCTGGGCAGACTGTTAGCACTGCCAAAACCTGGATCTTCTTTTCCAAGAATGTCCTTTGAGAGACTGCGCGTCGTCTTAGCCACAGGCTTCAGGTTCCTTGTACGACTAATCTGGGACGGTACTTAGGGGTTCCGTTATTACATGAGAGGACTAACCGCTCCTCGATGCGGCTCAGAAGAAACTTGCAGGCTGGCAAGCTCAGAGTCTGTTGCTCGTGGTCAGGGTAACCCTCACCCAGTTAGTCCTCGCCTCTTTACCCATTTTTACTATGAAAATCATACGGCTCCCGCGCCAACTGTGCGATGATATGGAGAAAACCATGCACGATTTTCTTTAGGGCTCGACGATTGAGAAGCGTAAGGTGCACCTTGTTAACTGGGATTTAGTGTGTCGTCCTAAGGCCGCGGGTGGGTTGGGCCTTCGCTGTATTCAAGTCACCAATGATGCGATGCTGGCCAAGTTGGGGTGGGAGCTGATTACCAAGCCCAATGCACTATGGCTTTGGATCCTTCGCGCCAAATATCAGTTCGATGATCGCACCATCTCCCCTATTTTAGTTAGGTCCGGGGCCTCAGTCATTTGGAGGGAGAGTTTAACAGTCTGGCACTTTGTCTGTCAAGGCCTCACATGGAGCCTGGGGACCGGTAGGCGTATCTTGTTTTGGCTGGATAATTGGCTGGCAGGCTGCGGGCCCCTAATTCATGTCACCACATCTCCAGTCCCCGACAACATCCTTTATGCAACCGTAGCAGACTACTCCACTGACCAGGGAGGCTGGCGATGGTCTGAATTCCAACAGCTCCTGCCGTCCACTGTATGTATGGAGCTGGCACATTTCTCCCACCATCTCAAGGAGGTAGGGAGGACAGGGTGTCGTGGGGGCTAACACCCCATGGGAGGTTCACCATGGCATCCGCGTATGATTTAATTGTAGGCCCCGAACTGGGTACCCCTCACAAGATTTGGGAGGTCATTTGGAAATGGGCAGGGTCGCAGTGGATTCGGTCGTTTCTATGGCTAGTCGCTCAACGCAAGCTCCTGACCATCGCAAATCCCTTTCCATACTCAATCAATCTTTCTTTTCTGTTCTAATCATCACTAAACAAGGTGCAAACAATCAA
>JANKOD010000119.1:112029-122738 GCA_026284645.1 Erythroxylum acuminatum
GTCTTATTGTGTCCAGTGAATCTCAGCCATTTATTTATGTGGGTCCCGCGTGGGCTTCACATAAATAAACGTGGAGCTCGCAAAAATGAATGACTGAAATTCACTGAACACAATAAGACACCATAAAATTAGACAGAAGATCTGAACTCTTTACATACATGCAGGTAAGACGTGAAAATTTTCGTGGGACATCTCATAACCATGTTTCTTATTTTTCTTTCCTTTTTATTTTTTGTGTATTTTCTCATAAGAGAGAAGAGTTCGAACTCTTATCAATTCTACAATTGCAGGATTGCATGTCGCTATTAGGCTGCCTTTTCCCACAAGTTTTTCTTTTTTTTTTTAATTTCCTTTGAATTAGGAAAAACTCTGGCTTGACTACTAGAATTTGAACTGATAAAAAAGAAAGTAACTGAAGTCTACCACCTAAAAAACGTAAAATGAAGATAAATATACATGATGAGACGATTTGTTCTAAGACGTTGAGAGTGATCAATTAAAACTCAAAATGGGAAACTCCTTTGAAAGCAGATGGCATAACGTCAGCCAATTTAATATCAAAAGCGAACTAGTAATTGAGTGTTTGAAAGTGGCAAACTCTTGTTAGTCGAAGAAAAGTTAGCCGATTAAGATTTCACCCTTCTTTCTTTCAATCGAGGAAAGATGAGGCGGAATGAAGAGTATTGCTAAGATATTTATTATATATCTTATTGTTTAATTTTGACATTTTTAATTATCAGATATTTAAGATAATGCAAGTTTTAAAATCTAAATTAAGATGAGGTGTAACAATTTGTAAAAAAAAAAGATGAGGTGTAACAAAGTGATATTTATTATTTTAATTGGGTTTTTTGATAATTGTTTAAATGTGAAAGGAGTCCATTTTGAAAAGGACAATGTGTGGATGACGTTGTTGTGCATTTGGAGGACATCGTTTGATTACTGAAGATTACCTTGCATGTGTGACTCCAAGTGAGGACTCCTGGACTCCTTACGTGAGTGATTTGGTCATTGCTTGGTTTTGTGTTGGCTGTAAACGTGGGTGTGATAAAACAAAATAGGAGTACGTGTATATCACGTGGATGTGGGTTGAAGCATAGACTGTCTTTATTAGAGTTTCACGTGAGTGGGCTGAAGGTGACATGCTGCACTGGTTGGTTATCGTTGATGAAGTTTTAGTGCAGCCGTGTTCTTGTTTTTGTCTTTGCGCGATTCAGCTAGCTCTATTGGGTTAATGTTTCGGTGATGAAACATTTGTTGATTTGAGATATTTTGTGGCTGCTATGCGTGGGATGCTCTAGTGATGATTTGGAGGTTTACAGCAGATTTCTTGGTGGACAACTTCCTAATCTTTCATTGACGAAGCTACATTGTTAGGGAAGTAGTTTTCTTTCTCAAGTGTTTTCGTTTACGTTGAATTTTGTTTAATCACTTGAGTTGTTTATTTTATTTCGTTGTCATTGAGTATTGTTTGAGAAAATCCTATGTTAAGGTTAGTACGAGGCGGTCGTACTATTGGGTATAAAATTCTTTCACAGGTTAAGACTATTGTCGTTAGTGAAAGAATTAAGCTGGGTGAGGCCCCCGCAAACGTAGGCAAAGTGTGTCAAACTACACTACCAAATTTTGACGTTAATTTATATTTGTGCTTTTAATTTTTTTGGTTTTTGATTGTGCTAGAAATAACTGCGGTAAATCAAAGATTTTTGTGAAACTATTAAACCCCTGCGATTTTTCAATTGGTATCAGAGCGAGATCACCAAATCAGAATTTGGTATAGCTAGTTGGTGAAGATCCGCGTTTCTTAAACATGACTATAAGAGAAGGTACATCGATTACCATGCCACAACTATTGGATGGTTCAAATTATCCTCCGTAGAAATCACAAATGAGAGTATTCATTCAAGCATAAGGAATAAAAGCATGGAACTAGGTTTTAAATGGCTGGACACTTCATGTGACGACTGATGAAAATAGAGAAACAGTGCTTAAAGATTCATACGAGTGGACAAGAGCTAAAGAAGAGAGAGCGCTTGGAAATTCTTAAGCCTTGCACGCCATCTTCAGTGGAGTTGATGAAGGTCGCTTTGTTATGATATCAGCCTATGAATCGATGAAAGAAACGTGGGACACTTTACAAACTATATATGAGGGTTCGAAATATGTGATAACCTCAAAACTTCAGATGTTGGTTATGAGATTTGAAGAGCTGAAGATAGATGAGAGTGAAACCATTGGAGACTTGTATGAGAGACTGTATGACTTAGCAAACCAAGCACATAAACTCGGGTAGTACTCTAACCTGAGACTGGTTAAAAAGACATTGAGATCGTTGCCTCCGAGGTTCATACTAAAAATTGCGGCCATCGAAGAAGCCCATGATATCATTGAATTGTCTTTGAAAAAAGTAATTGGGATTATTACCAACTTTGAGATGAATTTGTTGAGGGAAAATCGAGAAGAGCAAAGGATTGACATTGCAAGCAGAGATTGGTAAATCCATGAATGACTTCAAAGATGAATTCAATGAGAATGAGGATATGGAGTTATTAATAAGAAATTTCAGTAAGTGATTAAATAAATTGAAGAAGGATAGATCCGATTTTAGGCAAAACGGTGGGAGCTCATCAAATAGTAATTTCAAACGATAAGAGAAAATCCAAAAGGGTGAAAGAAAAGTGAAGAAAATTCAATGTCATGAGTGTCAAGCCTTCGAACATGTGTAAGCATAATGTGTTAACATCTTGAAGAAGAGAAAAGGGAAATTCTTTACGAGCACTTAGAATGAGAATAGATCCGAAAGTGAATATGGTAGCGAAGAAGAAATTGTGAATAGTGCTGCATTGGTTGCTTTGTACAACAAAAATTCAGTTGCTTGCTTAACAATAACCAAGAAGGAAGTAACCGATGACGAAAACGTGAGCAAATCTGAAAATTTTGAGAAAAACACAGATGAATCATCTCAAAGCTCAATCTCATAGTATGACAGTGATAGCAATATTTCTGATGATAAGGAAGATATTTATGAAACCTATGAGTTAATGTATGCTAAATGAGTCCAAATATCGAAGAAAAATGAGAAATTGAAGGAAGAAAACTCTACCCTGAAGAACACAATTCAAGACTTTGAGAAGAAGTTGTTATCTACAATAGATGAGCTTAATAAAACAAAGTTGAAGCTGGTTAGCACGGAGAAGGGAATAAGAATATTAAATGGAGGTACCGAAAAGTTAGAAAAGTTGTTAGAAATTGATAAGACTAAAGGAGACCTTCAAGGCATTGGCTATAGAGGTGAATGTTCCAAGTCGAATGATGAGAAAATTGGTGTCACCAGATCTGTCCAAGGAGAAATCTTAAAGAAAAATCGAAGGTTCATACCTATATGTCACTTTTGTAGAGTAATCAGGGACATAAGACCGAAATGTTACAAGTTGTTACAAATGATGTTTCAAAGGGGTCAAAATTGAAAATCTAGACACTCTCCATTAAATTTTCAGCAGCAACCCATGTTACCAAATCACTCTTAGGTTAGAAAGGTACAAGCACAAAGAAATAGTGAAGGAAAAACAAGAAATTGTCCAGATTCACAATTAGTTACTGCTTTTGAAGAAACTGTTCAGACTGAGGGTAAGTCAGTTGCTTCAAATGAAGAAATCAACCATATAGTTGATGACCGAGATAATGTGACGAGGAATAAGCCCAAGTTTGAATTTCTTCGAGAGGCGCAAGGCTGTGTACTTTACATTTTTGAAGTATAGTTTGATATTATTTATTAAAAAACATAAAAAAAGAGATTGAAGGAGTTATCATTTAGGCTTTCTGAGTTTTTATGTATGGGTTTTCTAAGGTTCAGTTGATTCACGTGTACATGAGACTATGCTTGATAATGAGGTTTATGAATTTGATCAGTCTTATGAAGATGTAATTGAAGTGATTCTTATGTTTTTTTATTCGCTAAGATTGATCACATTAAAGGATTCTTGTTTTGGCTTTGTTTTGTCCCAAAGGGGAGATATCATATTGTTTTTGGTTATTGTTCAATTCAGGGGAAGATTTTAAGATATCTTCGTGACTATTAGTCTTGATTTTTGGCATCTTTTTGTCCCAAAGGAGAAAGTTTTAGATGATTGTTCATTAATTGTTTCTTTGGATGTTTCTTAAACTTGAAGAATTTGACGAATGTTTTTTGGAACGTGATGTTGGATTAAGGGGGAGTTTCTTATCTGTGGAAAAAATGTCAAAAAGGAGAAGATTGTTAAGATATTTATTATATATCTTATTGTTTAATTTTGGCATTTTTGATTATCGGATCTTCAAGATAATGCAAGTCTTAAAATTCAAATTAAGATGAGGTGTAACAAAGTGATACTTATTATTTTAATTGGATTTTTGGATAATTGTTTAAATATGAAGAAGTCCATTTTGAAAAGGACAATGTGTGGATGACGTTATTGTGCATTTGGAGGACATCGTGAGATTGCTGAAAATTACCTTGCGTGTGTGACTCCAAGTGAGGATTCTTGGACTCCTTACGTGAGTGATTTGGTCATTGCTTGGTTTTGTGTTGGCTGTAGGCATGGGTGTGATAAACCGAAATAGGAGTACATGTGTATCAGGTGGGTGTGGGCTGAAGCATATACTGTCTTTATTGGAGTTTCATGTGAGCAGCTTGAAGGTGGCATGCTATACTAAGGTGCTTTGATAGTCGTATGTCTTCGTTGGTTGGTTGTCGACTTATCGTTGATGAAGTTTTAATGCAGCTATGTTCTTATTTTTGTCTTTGCGTGATTCAACTAACTCTATTGGGTTGACGTTTCGATGATGAAACGTTTGATAATTTGAGACGTTTTGTAGCTGCTATGCGTGGGATGCCCTAGTGACGATTTGAAGGTTTACAACATATTTCTTGGTAGACAACTTCCTAATCTTTCGTTGACGACGCTACATTGTTAGGGAAGTAATTTTCTTTCTCAAGTGTTTTCGTTTATGTTGAATTTTGTTTAATCACTTGAGTTATTTATTTTGTTTCGTTATCATTAAACATTGTTTAAGAAAAATCTCTGTTGAGGTTAGTACGAAGCGGTCGTACTATTGAGTGTAAAATTCTTTCACATTTTGTGAGGACGAGGGATAATGTCAAGAGTTGAATGGTATCGGCTCAATAAAACCTTGTATAAAACTATTGTCATTAGTTAAAGAATTAAGTTGGGTGAGGGCCTCGCAAACGTAGACAAGATGTGCCGAACTGCTTTACCAAATTTTAGTGTGGATTTATATTTGCGCTTTTAATTTTTCTAATTTTTGATTGTGTTATAAACGACTGTGATAAATCGAAGATTTTTGCGAAACTACTGCACCCCTATAGTTTTTCAATTATTATTAATCTTCTTTTTGCTGGGCTACAAGCTGTTTCCTGTTTATAGGCCTCATTAATCAAATCCTTATAGAAACTGCATTTAAATGAATTTATGACACCGCAAGCATTAATAACCAGTAATTAAAAACTTTAAGATGTTTCCGAGGTGAAGCGGCTTTGTGGAATGAGAGAGAGTTACTGACACTATCATTTAGTTCAGAGCATTGCAATTTTCAATTTTCCATTGGAACGTACGAATAGGCACAGTAACCTTTAGCCATTAATATTAACAATTATTTTCTAAACTTTATGAAAAGCTGTAAAAACAAGAGAGAGGCTCACTTGTACAAAATCAATTTAGTCAGCATTCTTGTTTCTGATATCTTTTATGCATATAACAGAATGCAAGCAATTAGTTGTTCACAAATAAATACTATGTATTGCTCCCACCCCCTCTTTTTCTATATAAAACAAGGGTCGTTTCTTTGACAATAATATGAGATTGTTTGTATGAGACTTTCAAGAAGAATTTGTTTCAGGGTAAAAGAATAAGTAGCATCTTTCATTGTACAGTATCTCCACCCTGACTAAGAAATAGGATCAGCGAAAGATGGCGGAGGCTTTGTTGCCTTGCATAGGATAAGAGGAAAATACAAGTCCGGAAAAAGAAAAGTTGTGGCCGCAAATTGTCTATCAATTTGGAATGTCCCCACCACCCATTGACAAATCTTATTCATTCACTGCCCAAATCCATCACCCTCGCTCTCTCTCTCTCTCTCTCTAACTCCACAAAGGCAGGGACTTTTTGCTTGCAACTAGAATAACCCAAATATGCTATCATTAGGAAAGAGTAATAAGTTACTGTTAGAGTGTCCCATATTATTTAGACATGAAAATGTTAAAGGGTTTATAAGTGGTAAGGGTCAACTATCCAAATAACTAGTTCTAGTTATTTGGACAATAGTTGACCCAAGTCCAATTCTTGATAGTGGCCTCTATACTCTACCCATATTAAAATTTCAACATGGTATCAGAGCAGGTTTGGCCCGGATTATTAATTTCTCGATTGTCCGTCTGGATGTTCATTCCCAGCGGCCCGGTTCAGTTTCCACTACGTATATTTCAAGTGACAACTGAATGTCCAGCGCCAGTTGCACTTGAGGGGGAGTGTTAGAGTGTCCCATATTGCTTAGACATGAAAATGTTAAAGGGTTTATAAGTGGTAAGGGTCAACTATCCAAACAACTAGTTCTAGTTATTTGGATAATAGTTGACCCAAGCCCAATTCTTGTTAGTGGACTCTACATTCTGCCCATATTAAAAATATGAATGTTAAATTTTCTACATCTCCAACAGATTAAACTATTTGGTTTCCTATGTATTAAGATGGTATCTGATTCTTATTAGATTATTTCCTATGGACAAGAAAAAGGTAAGACATCAATAGAATTTGGCCTAATCTAAAGATGAAGATCTGTAACTATTTGTTTCCACAGTTAACAATATTCTATTGCATATCATGTGTGCATGCAGTCCTGCCAACACACGAACCAAATCAGCTCAATAAAACAAAAAGCAGATCCACATGTAACCATATTATCAAAAAGAGCATACTTTAAGGAAGGAGCCAAAATAAGCATTACTGGACGAATGGTTGATTAGCAGCAGCAGCAGAGGAGAAGGTGAGGTAATATGTGTCATTTAGAGGACGGTGAACCATCTACATGCGTGCAAAGAGAATATTATATAGGATAAGAATGAGTCACTTTGTCTGGTATTATTATTCTATGTTGTAAAACCATTTGATTTGCTAGCTTTTGCAGCACGTAACATGTGATTGGTGGGATATATAAAAGAATTTGGAGTGTAAAAAAGAGGCAGTCCAATTCATGCCATTACATGATCAATCATTGGTATATAATGAATCCAAAAGAAGTAGTGCCCATCCTTGCCACAAATTTCCAACACTTTGCTGCTTTTGTGTCTTGATGGAATGGAGGTCAATAAACCAAATTTGAGTAGCTGGATGGTTACGAAAAGGAACTAGCAGCCGAAAAATATAATTTTTTTCAATAAATATCCGCTATTTTGAGTATAAAAAACTAATAAAATTTATATATTTCAATTGATGACTGCTACTTTTTCTGTATATCTGTGCGACTATGCCCCTAGCCAAATGGTATTTGGATCATTACGAAAAGGGAACAAACAGCTTTTAGAATACTTCCATATTCTCTACTGTATAACAATTAATCAAACATATATATGTTTCCCTTGATAATCGCTATAAATATTACTACTCTTTTAGTATTTTCTTCCCTGTACTCTTTCCATTTCCTCGTATACCTTAACAGTTTATCGGTTTTAGCTACATCTTTTCCACCTCACACTAATTTAATTTTGGGGATCCAACAACTACTCAATCACAAATGAATTGTAAAAGGCATATCTACGAGAGGCTAATCGAGTTATAGATTGGCTAGCAAACCAAGCCAGGTCCTTAGATCTCGATATCCATTGGTATCGAAACCCGCCTGTGTGTTGCTTTGATATCTTAGTAGAGGATCTAGCTAGGTTTCCTTTCCCATATTAATAACTTAGTATGTGTATACTTCTCCTTATGATCTAAAAAAATGAAAAATTCTCTTAGATTTTAAATTATTATTTTTTCTAATTTTAATTTTTAATTTTTTTGCACTGTCAACCATTACCCATGGCAGCTATTGTGGACATTAACTGAACAAATGCATACAGATTTGCAGGATTTGATGCTACCATGATTGTCTATGGGATTGGTCTGTATTTGCTAGTGTATTTTGGGTATCTGCTGATATAATGTTGTAGTAGTTGTTGGTGTTTTATTGCTTGGCGTATAACTGGGTATTTGTGATATTTGTTTTGAGCTTGATCTTGTCACTTTCTGTTATGGCAGGTTAGTGCAATTGCTGGCAGGGCAGTTAGATGCATGCCATTTTGTTTTTGCATGTTTTGAGATTACCTTTGATAGCTCTTATTTGTACATAACTCTTTATTCTTTTTAAAGTTCTGATTTATCCAAAACAAAATTCCTTTTTATATTTGTTTAAAAAATTACCAAAAAAAATGCTATGTGAATAAAATAAACAAACTGTTGTTGATATTAGGACTCAATCAAGTTTTTTAATCCAACCCAAACTATTTAAATTTAATTTAAAATAATAATTTATTATAGTTATCTTAATTTATTAGTTTATTTGATTTTAATTAGTTTGAGTTTAATTGAGTTGATTGTCATGTTAACAACAGTTAATTAGTTTATATGTGTACTATTCATATTAAGTATATTTTGTCATCATTTTTTAATATAAAATTATAAAATAGTAGTTATTTTTAGATTATGTAGTAGAAAGGCAATAAAATATACATTGTTCAGTTGGTAATTGGAATTTTCAGACATATATAATATATTTGCTAAAAATATAAAATTTTACAGATTAGGTATGGTTAGGTTTCCTTTTCGATTTCCTCACTCCTCGTTTTCTTTACACATGTATCAAGAATAATGTTCCTACTTTATCATGTTTGTTATAAGATACAGATGAACACGCAAGTCTGATTATTGATTTTTATTTTTTTCTTGATTATTGATGGAGCTCTAAAAGTGCCAGATTTGCTTGCTAAGTCCAAGAGATTAATTTATATACTTTTGAATTATTAGATAAAAATGGCCAATTAAAATCTTCTAATCATGTCAGGAATCCCACATCGGACAACTATAAGGACATTCAAGAATTTATAATAATGTGCAAATCTCCTCCTCTTGAGCTAGTTTTTGGGGGTGAATTAGGTCTTTCTAATATGGTATCAAAGCCAGTTTGTTTCGATGGTTTGGGCCGGTGCCTAGTTATGTCCCTTTGTTCAATATGTCCATTAGATATCCAGTCCTACTCTGAACTGAGGGAGGTATGTTAGGAATCCCACATCGGACAACTATGAGGGCATTCAAGAATTTATAATAATGTGCAAATCTCTCCCTCTTGAGCTAACTTTTGGGGGTGAGTTAGGCCTTTATAACAAATCATATAACTCATATGATTTTGATCTTGCGACAGAAAAAGAAATAAATGGGATTTAATTATAAAAAATTAAAGAAAGATTGAACTTACATTTATAATCACAATAAATTTAGGAAATTGTATATGTACTTATGATTGGACTTACTTGAAGGTTCGACGAGGTAAACCATACAAATGAATTACCATCCTTCTTTGCAACTATTTTTAAGGATTAATCAAATCATCCTTCAAAATTTAACACTACATCATCATCAACATAATAATAATAACAACAATAATACTATATGGAAATCTCTACTACAATGGAACGTTTTAAAAAATCCAATAATATATAACATTACCCTTATCTAATAAAAAACATTTTTGATAAATCTATGTATAATACAACATGAAAATACTTCAAAATTATAAATAAATATGCATAAAAAAGGTAATATAATATAAAATATTAACAATAAAAGAAAATTTCAATATTAATTTATGGTAAAAGTTTTTTGAACAGTCAAACAATTATATTAAAAATAGCAAAAGCTGCACAGTCCACATTACAATGGTACACGAAATCCCTCAACAAATCTCCAAAAATAACCTACCAGAAAAATATACAAAAGGTATAAGTAAGTATAACATTGCCTGAAATTTGCAATTATGACAGCTCGAACTTAATTAATAATCATATCTTGACAGCTCAAACTCAATTAAAAATCATACCTGTTAGCTGATATTTTTCTGTTTCAATACCCTTTCACAATCTCATATTACGTTCCCTCTACATCCAATAATTAGTGGTAGTAAAAACTGTCTTAATGAGCAACTCATTAGATTTTCCTTGCTCGGTGTTATCACTAATTATATTCAAAGTTTCTCCCCACTCAAAAGTACAGCAAGAAACTCATAATATGTGTAACATTCTGCTCCAAATCACTTTTGTTTATGATTTTTGATAGTCATGTCCTCAATAGCTATTTTATATATTAATAGTTAATACTGAACAACTAATTTTATCAAACATTAAATGATAAATAGTTAATGCAATCAGCTAGTTAAATCAATTGATAGAATCAGCTATTAACTAACAGCTGATAGAATTAACTAACAGCTAATACAATCAGCTAATTGTCAAACAAAACTATGATCACGAAAGGATTAACAGGAATTTATTTTGGTTTCCTAATTTTGGCAAAAACTGGTTTTTTTTTAGCACAGTAAGTGCGATTGAATCAACCTATGGGGAAACGTGCCCCAATTCCTGTAAGAAAATCATGTCATTCTCAAAATTCTTGTCAATTTATGCCGAA
>JANKOD010000120.1:1100-17379 GCA_026284645.1 Erythroxylum acuminatum
AGATAACAATTACCGAATTACCCACTTAAAGTTTGTTGAGTTGAGTTGATTCTGTGATACATGGAAGGAATCAGGTTGTATAACTTGTGACTGTCATGATCCCTTCAGCTTAATTCAATGAAGGACGACTTGGTCGATTCCATGTATTGTGTGCGCTTAAAGTTGTTAGATCACCAAGTCGTAACATGGGCCAAGTGGGAGATTGTTAGACTATTTAATGTCCCATGTGACTTATAGGTTTGAGTCCCATAAAAAGCACCGAAGATAATGGTTATTGGGTATTACAGAATGGATCTCAAATGGGTCCAAGTTCCTTTCCCTTTCTCTTCCAACAATGAACCATCATGATGGTTGGTGAACCAACATGATGGTTGGTGATTGAGTATATAAGTTTTAAAAACAAAAACTTACAAATAGGTAATCTCAATTATTCTGAACCATTAAAGAACCACATTAAGGAAAGGAAGCAGAAAGGGAATAAATCAACATCTTACAAAAACAAAATAATCATGGATACAGGTACGCAAAAATCATTCGATCCATAAATTTCTTACAATGCGTGCTCCCACCCACTAAGTATCACTGCACGAGACCATGTCTAGTTAGGTTCAATGCCTTGTTCAGCTCTTTTTGTTCCAAAATCTTCTCAGTTCTTTCTATTTGATTCTAAAATACACCTTGACATAAACACAAGATTAAATTCTATTAAGTATAAGTTCAAATCTCAAGAACAAAAAAAATTAAGATTCAAAAAGATTTAACACAACCAAACATATAATAAATAATAAGCATTTATCAAAGAATATATCAGAATAATTATTCTGTTAAAGCAAACACCCATGCAAGGGTATTCGTTAGTCCAAATCGACCCCGTGTTTTAGTAGAGTCCAGATCCTCTGTCCAGTTTTATGGTGTCTTATTCTGTTCCATGAATCTCAGCCATTCATTTATATGGGCTCCGTATGGGTTTCGCATAAATAAACGTGAAACTTGTATAAATAAATAGTTGAAATTTATTGAACAAAATAAGACACCATAAAAATGGACAGATGATCTTGTCCCGTTTTAGTGAGTGGCAACTTATACTCGGAAAGATGAGAACAAAAAATTAGGAATGGGTTGCTGTGTTGCTGACTTTACTCATGTTTATCTTAGCAAAGTGCAAATCTCTTTCACAAAGTTGATGGCGATTGCCGACAATTATTTTCACACCCTTTGCTTTAGCTTTGGCAATAGAACTCTAGTCCAATATGTATTTATGAAACAAGACTAGCTGACGACAATGACGTGCTTGTTCTTTGAACCACGTTTTGCTAGCATCATTTAGGAATCATCAATAAGGCATATACCCTCCTATATATCTTTTTTCTTGAAAAATAAAATCATTATTACAGTCTTTCTATTAATTACAAATAAAATTAATCCTATATATTAGCCAAATCTCTGCTGAATGCTGTTAGGCTTGTTATTGTTTGAAGTTGTATCTATTAAAAATTAGTAGCAGATGTCAATGTAAGCCACTTTCTTAAAGTTTGACCATGCAAATCAACACTATTTTTGCGATAATAACTACTGCTTAGTGATTTCAAATTCTATAATTAGTACTAATTAACGAGTTGAATCCTTGGAAAGGACAATTGTTACTAAAATTAATTAAAAAGACAAAACTACTTGTACCGTCAACTCAAATGCTTCGATGTTATACAGCATTACACGCTATTTAACGTGGCAATCATATATTGGTCCAGATACCCTTACAGCATATATCGGCCGATAATCGGTGAGAGAGCATAAGAACATGAATATGCTTAGCTGGCAATTAACAGCTCAACGGCCACGATTGATTCACATCATTGTAAGCTGACGTGGATTGTACTCTTTATGGCCTCGATCATTGGTTCTCTTTCCAACTCTTTCTATTTTATATGTCTCTCTTTCCATAGTTGGCATCTGCTTGAGTGGAGGAAAAATGAAAAGCAATCTCTTGGTTTTGTTCAATTGTAAGATTGATTTGGTTTCTTCGTAAGCTGTCAGGAAAAGGGTCTCTTTGAGTTTCGAATTCTATAGAATGCAAAGAAAGAAGGAAAGGCAAGAACTTTGAAAGAAACATCATTGCATTTTCTGAAATGGTTTTAGGGTGTGAGATTTTGTTCACAGAAGAAGAGAAGGTTGAAGAAGGGGAGTGGGAAAAAGAGAGATAAACGTTCCTGAATGCCAAAGTAGCAGAAGTAGAGGCAAGTTATATCTACAAGTTTTCGTATATCTAACAAAAAGGAGAAACTTGCCAAGATTACTTTGGTCTACTCTACTTATGCTGGTAATTCTCATCAAGTTCACGTTTTTCTTTGATTTTCCTTCTGTTCTTTTTTAATTCATTCCATCCATGTTAAGATCCTTGTTCATTTTTTCCAATAAACCAATACATTGTATGTTGCAAAATTCCTATGAATATGTTGGTGTTCTATTCTGTGCAATAGACCATATTTTGCAATCCATCTTGTCTCTTTACCAAATTTCGTTAGTTTTCTGTTTCGGATTTTTGTTTCTGAGTTACGATGTTAGAAACAAGATTAAGATAGCTTCGAAGTTGAAACAGAAAGAGATTTTAGAAGTCACTAATTTGCTTCTACGCTATTTTTAAGTCTTAACTAAACTTTCTATCTCTTTTGAGTTATATATTTCTCTCATTCCTATAAATCACAGTTTACTAAAGATCTCTTTTGAGTTATGTTTGATGGGTAATAACCTTATTAGTTGCCAAAAAAGAAACAGAGCAGTTGAGACATGTAGATTCATAATCATAAGAGCCCAGTTGTTTCTGTTATTAATGGTTCTGCTGTGCGATTGCTTACAGGTAATTGGCAAAATGTCTGCAACTGCAATCAGTGACCCTATGGTGGCTTCAGGCCCAGAAACTCAACCAGCAGCCACAAAACTCATCACACAAATCGATGTCGAGTTTGCTAAATGTGACTGTTGTGGCCTAACTGAGGAGTGCACACCAGGTTATATTGAAAGAGTACGTGAGAGATATCAAGGAAAATGGTTATGTGGGCTATGTGCAGAAGCCGTAAAATATGAAATTGCAAGGTCTGAGAGGCTTATTAGCACAGAAGAAGCATTGACAAGGCACATGAACTTCTGCAAGAAATTTGTGTCATCAAGACCACCTCCTGATCCGACAATGCATTTGATATCGGCGATGAGACAAATTCTTCGACGAAGTCTGGATTCACTAAGAGCTTTAAGATCAACTCCATCTAGTCCTACTAAAACTAATGACGGGGAAATAAGAAGTGTTACTAAATTTACGAGATCTGGAAGTTGTTTCCCAACTCTGTCTGGGTGACATGTGTACATCAAAGTGTGGAATATGGATAAATTGAAAATGAAAATTGGCAGGCGAGGGGGTGCAATTACATTTTATTTTATGCAAATAATGAAAAACGAACAAAAGAGGTGAAATTTAGGTGCTTAAAATTGGAGTTACATACTTGTTAGATACAGAATTTCTTGTCAAAAAACGAAAAATTTCTCTTCCTTTTTCTTTTGTTTTGCTCTATCATTTTGTTCCTGTTGTTATCTGTGTGACTGACACAACATACCGTCAATTGTGCAACTGCATACGGTTGGATTTGCAAACGTGATTCTGAGTCCAATACAGTTTTGGAGTATGTGAAAACTTAGCTGGAAGTCGGTGAGAGATTATTGTCTGCAACCTGAAAAATGTTTTGATAGGTAGAAAGCAGGCTTTGGTTAGCATCCCAATTCTGATTCTTCCGGAGTGATTCTCTTGGTGCTTAGGTGCCATTAATGGCATGAATATCTTTACTTTATTTATGCTGCGGCAGATGAATTATTCCGTTGACACGTATTACAAATGTAATTTGAGTTCTCCTACTGACATTTCGGTTTTGACTTGTAAATCTCTTTCAAATCTTTGCAAGGCTCCTGATTCTTCATCTCCCTGGCAATGACAATGAGACAACCACTAAGGTTATGTCATAAAAAAAGTTTTACCTTTGACAATGACGAGCCTGCAAAAGCCGCCGCTCTTTCTTTTAAAAAAAGAAAGAAAGAAGGCAACTGTATTAATAATCATTGTCAGCAGTTAAGGCTGAAGCAATACAAACAGGGAAAGATAAATTCCAATAAACAAGACTTGACATAGAACTAGTATGTCTCGTAAGGGAGTGAGCTGTACAGTTCGCAGATCTTTTACAAAAACCAAAATGAATATCATTAATGGAATGACAAAGAAATAAGCAATCAATAATAATTAAATCAACGTCAGACCGATTGCGATTAAGTGAGAGAAGGCTCTGAATAACCAATTGCGAATCAGATTCAATAATAACAGAATGTAAGTTTTTCTTTTTAACCCAGCTTAAAGGCTCGCGGATACCCATAGCTTCTGCTGTAGACGGATCCAAAACACCCTAAAAAATATTACTACCAGCAGCGATACAATCGCCATTGCTATTGCGAACAACAAAGCCAGTACCAGTCTTTCTAGACTCCTTGAAAATAGCAGCACCTGTGTTGATTTTAAGATAGCCATCTGGTAGTTTTTGCCACAAAATAGGGGCGGAAAGGGCGTTATGTAACACTGTAGTTCGGCGTCTCCTGGCAGTAGCCCAATTTCTCAGCATCAATCGGGCAAGAAAAATAATAGCTTGAGCTGAATGCTTAAGGCCATGCCAAGCCAAATCATTTCTATTCTTCCACAAAGCCTAACAAATGGAAATAGCCAAACACAAATCATCACCAGTATAAGTATGTGTGACAAAAGAAAACCAAGCAGGCAGCGCAATAGAGTTCGAATGAAATAAACCCAAGTGAGAATGGGATCACACCTCTCTAGCACAACTGCACTCAAATAAAATATGTGAAACATATTCCAACCCAAGACCAAAAATAAAACACAAAGGCAAAAGATCCATACCTTTATGTACAAGAAGAGCATGAACCGGCAAGCAAACATGTAGCGAACGCCAAAAGAAATGTTTCATCTTAGCAGGAATGTTCAAAAACCAAAACTTCTTCCAAAGAGGAGAGGGAAGCACCTGATTCAAACCTCGAGGAACAACATGAATGAAACGGTAAGCACTTTTAACCGAATATAGCCCTTTCCTATCAAAGACCCAAACCCAATCATCGATACTTCGTTGAAAACTCAAAGGAATCTGGAGAATTAAATCTCAATCTCGCTCATTAAATAAAGCTGAAATTAATGACAAATTCCATTGTTTAAGGTCTTGGTGGATCAAATCCAAAACTCGAAGATTTAGCCAAGAATCATCAAGGGTCGAAGTGACATAGGGATGCCCCTCATCTGGCAACCAAGGGTCAGAACAAACTCTTATGGTACTGCCATTGCCAACACGTTTCCTACATCCTTGTTTAACAAAAGCAATGCTAGAAAAAATACTACTCCAAGTATAGCTAGGATTAGTACCTCTTTTAGCATCCCATATAGTGCTGCGAGGATAATAGCGAGCCTTAAGCACTTTGGCAACTAATGAGGAATTGTCAGACAGCAATCTCCAACACTGTTTCCCAAGCAAAGCCATATTAAAATCATGAAAAGTCCGAAAGCCCATGCCCCCTAGATGTTTCGGCCAACACATTTTAGACACTTAATTATACCGAAGTTGCATCTATACCTTTGCATGACATCATGCTTAGGTCTATTTAAATAAGATTTGGTCTTTTCTACGTGATCGTCGACTAACAAAACTTATTATCGAACTCTTCACGACCCTCAAAGTATTTAACTTTCATACTTGAGTAAGAATATTACGAAAGCAACAAGTAATCAAAGGCAACAATAAAAGAACTCAAGAAATACTACAAAACTAACCTTTAGTGCTTTCCTTCAAAGTATACAAAAGATTGTTCTATCTTAATGTGATGAGAAACAAGACTCAAATGGGCTATATATGAGCATCTTTGGCTCAATTGTCAAATTAGGAATCAAAATCAAAATCTTAATCGAATTGATCTGCCTACTTATCAGATTACATTACACTAACTAATTGAATGACGCCGTCCAAATATGACTATTTAGTAAGATAAAGCTATATCCCGACTAACAAAATAAGAAATTACATTGGATTAGGAAAGAAACATCCATACCCACAAAAATCTCCACTATCTTCAAATGATCCTTCTGCATCGTCCAAGATCTCCCCATAATCTCTATCAATTGATGATGAATTATCCAAGTCTAAGCTTTTTATAACACACTAGTCTGATCACATACTTACTTAAGTCAAGTTCATTAGACATGGTCTATTTATTTGAGTATATACTAAATCTTTAGTTTATTAAAAACTCAACCTTAGCCAAGTCAATTTTCACAGGGTTTGAAACTCTACCAAAACTGCACCATGCGTGAACTAACTTGCTAAGTTACCTTTGAGCTTTCAGATGCTTCCCTCATGCATGTGATCAATCTTCAACTTAAGGTCCGTCTCCAGTTAGTTGTGAAATGCCTTCATATGCTAAGCTAACAACAAGAAATACATACATAATCTCCATAAAAGACAACCTCTAATATCTAGACTATCAAAAGCCCATGTTATTATTCAATTTTTTTAATGTTGTGAATTCATTTTTTATTGTCCCAAATTCCTTTTGAAGCTTACACTTTTCCTTTATTTAAATCAAATTGTTGCTTTAGCCCATTCCTTATTTTAATATATTTTAACATTTTGGTAGCTTAGAATTTTATGTTATAAGTTTTTTGAAGCACACTTATATTGTTGAGAATAAGTCAGGCATAAATTATGGGAGAATTCATCCCAGATATGCCCTACTTCTATATTGACACCAACATTTTGGCATGTTCAGTAGGACTTGATGCCATGTATAAGGAACAAAAAAGAGATTGTTGTGCTTTCAGCCCTAAAAGAAGAAGTCCATACAATAGTATGGGAATGAAGGTATTTGTATCCCAGATATTGAGAATCTCAAAAAGGCAACCTCGCCTTCAAACTTAATTCCTTAATCGAAGTCTAATACAACTTTTATGGCGGAGGCAATTAAGATATTGACAGAGAAGGTTAACAAACTATCTACCAATCTGGTCCAGATTTGTGGGTATACCTCTTCTGTTTTAGCAAAACAGATCTCTGAAAGACTCAGAAGGCACCCTGCTCCAAATGTGATGGAAGTCAGAGAGTGTAATCGCCTTTCAACTGCTTCCTTTGTAGACAAAAGATACGTTGTTCCTATGACACATCTGTACAGTCATTCTGAAAATGACCAATGGGCAGTCAGGTCCCATAATTGGGGAAGGCAGGAATTTGGTGTGGAAGTTTAAGCTAATGGACTACAATATGATTTAGGAGGTAACATTGTAGCTATAAATTGCAATCCTATTATTTCTCCCCTCTCGCGTAAATGAGATTACAAATTGATATAGGAGTTGTCTAGGAATGGTACAGACCTGATTTAAGACAATTTGATTGCCTAAAATTTGATAAGCCTTGTTCAGAACATATTGACTATAAGAATCCTTATCTTCGTGATTATATAATCTCTAAATTCAACTTGTTTTTTTGACGAAGATGACCAATTGAGTATCAAGTACATTCCTAGATGTACCATATAATGCGAAGAATTAACCAATTATGGAAACTTCAATAACTTTAAATTTCGTATTGTCCCTAAATTCATTAATAGGTATAACTTTCACTTATCTCATAACTTATTCATATGAAACCAGATGATTTAGTCAATAACAAGTGACAGAATCAATTAATAACTCACTTTAGTACAATTATTAACCAACTGCATGACTTAATCACAAGAATCAATATAAAATCTTAAGATGTCATGTAAATTAAACTTGAGGATTCTTCTAAAACCTTAAAATATTTAATCTATAATTTTTAATCCAAATTTCTAACCTATTTAAGGACAATATAACCTATTGAAACATGGTTAGTACCATATATAGAAACTATCTATCAATGGAAGCAAATTACAAGATCGTTCAATAACATGATATGCATCCTGATAAATCATGTACGACTAATAAAATAACATCAAGAATACTTAGATTGAAAGACATGATTGTTGTTATTGAGCTTTGAAAAAATCACCTTTACAAAATACCTATACAACAGAGAAAAGTCTATACTCATCTCTTGCCTCTTCCGCTAGTTTATGTCGAGTAACAGACGATATACACGTAACCTCTTTTAAGCGTATATAGGATTATGAGATACAAGAGACTCTACTTAGGATGGACCATGTACTAAACACGCATATTTTGATTCTCCCTTGGACTCTTGTAAGATACGATTGGAGAGATTTTACTTAGCATGGACTATATACTAAACACGCATTGAGCAGCAATCTTGGGCTCGACCAAGCGTAAACGACGCGTGGCTGACCATAAACCGATTGACGCGCCAACCTTCTAGTATCCCAACAAACTATTTTATAATACTCTACTGATACATGCTTCGCATATATGTTTGGTTATTTAGCGCGCTCGTAGCCCTTCATTCTCTCTCTCTAGTGTATAGTGTATACCCATTTCCATGGGCCAAACGAAGAAACCGAGAGCTTTGGTGGGCATCCTGAAGGACACGGCCTCAATTATCAGGGCAAATCTGTCCACAAAAAGGACCAAGGCAAGATTACACATCGCCGTCCTACGTGCCGCCCCACACGGCGTGTCTGCTCCACCGTCTGATAAGCGAGTAGCTTCCGTCCTCTCCTTTGGCTTCGGCTCTCGTCTCACTGCATCCACTTGTATTGGAGCTCTCATGGACCGGTTGCATGGGACGGAGGATGCGTACGTTGCATTAAAATCCCTTTTCACGATCCATTACATCATTATAAATGGTTCTCCTGTCCTTAAAGACCAGCTCTCCGTTTATCCCTCTTTTGGTGGCAGAAATTTCCTTAACCTGTCACAGTTTCGCAGAGATTCGGACTCTGAATCCTGGGAATTATCATCATGGGTCAGATGGTACGCAGCTGTTATAGAACAAAACCTAATGGTTTCAAGATTTTTAGGATACTACTTGTGCTCTGATGCTGGGAAAAACATTAAAGAAGAAAAGATTCTAGCTCTATCGAGTAAAGATTTGCTGAGGCAGTTAGATATTCTTGTAGATTTCGTCCAAAGAACATGCGAGGCTCCAGAGTCATTGCATCTTCAGAGGAACAATTTAGTATACGAGGTGGTCAGATTGGTGGGAGAGGATTACAGGTTAGTTCAACGAGAAATCTATCTACGAGCGACGGAACTGGGTGACAGAGTCCCGAGCTTGAGCCCCGACGAGTTGAGTCAGTTACTGAGTATATTGAGAAAGTTAGAAAGTTGTAAAGAAAGGCTGTTCATGTTATTTGCGAACAGGAGGAGACACGATGAGCTGTGGGAGTTGATTAACCGGACAAAGTTTAAGACAATTGAAACGATTGAGAAAGAGACCAAAGCTTTGGTTAAAATAAGAAATACGGACGGTTTAGTTATTGTCGGGAACGGTTTGTCGAGTTGGGGGGCAACAGGGGCGGTTCAGATCAGAGAAAAAACGGTCAACTGTAGAACTTGTTCCTTAACGGTTTATTAGTTATAAATGTGGAAAGTGCTATAGAAAAGAAGATGCTTCATTTGTCAGGTGGATGTGAGCTTTTTCTGCCTGCAAACACATTTGTATAAGAAACTATGAATTGTTTGAATCCGAAACATTGAAGGTCATACCTTACAATGAAAAATTATATAAGATACTCACCTCTTTCTCCCATTCACATCCGATGGTGATGATTGTCAGTATGAACGTCTGAACTACCGTACCAGTCAACATTCCAGCCCAAATACCCTGTGCATTTCACCAAGAAACGTAAATTTTTACAAAGAGAATTGCTCTAACCGCAGGTTTTAGTTGAAGTTCTCAGTCCAGTATTATTCACAAATCTATCAAATGCTATATCAGGTCTAGTAAGTAGGCATTTGAGATACTGCAAAAGATATTTGAAAGTAATCACCAAAAGATTACAGAAGGTTTCAGATGATATTCATAGTCTTCTCTTCTTTGAATCCCCATATTAATTTCATCCTTTTGTTGATGGGAGGAGAATTTATTCGCCACACCCAACATGGTTCTATACCTTTCACCGGTCTGGGAAAGTAGACCAGCAGAGCTAAGCATAAGCTAGCCTTGACACCAATTATACCCAAAAAAAGAAAAATAGATGAAACTCACCTTAATACCGAGGTGGAGCAACCATCCCAAAAAGATACCAAGAGGCAACCCGACAATGTAATAACTACCAATGTTTACAACTGCAACTAGTGCCTGCCAACCAGAACCAACAGCCACACCTGAAGAGGAACATATAATCATCAAATCAGACTATATGGACTTTGGTTTAAAATTCCAAGAACCATATTCCTATTATTCTTACCTGAAAGAACAGGTTGGATGCAATTGAGGAGAACGGTTAATGACAGTATGACTGCCAATTCATTTACCATTGCAATAACAGCGGAGTTTGAGCTGAAGATCCTGCAAGCTTCTCAGGAAACGCTATGATGATTGACCAAAAGCATAAACCAACCACAAGGGAGGTTAATACTGAAATCGTTGCTGAAAATTTTGCACCTTTTGCATTGATGGCACCAAGCTGATTTGAAACACGTACCCTAGAAAAAACTAAAAAGCAGCTCAGTTGATCAGGAAGGTAAGATGCAATTAGTATAATCTTTTTCTGGAAGAATTGCTTATTATGGAAGAATGAATCCTTTATGAAATAGTGGCATTGACAATACTTATTACAGGAGACTAGAACAAATATGCTAATGATGTGCATTTATGCCACTACATCAATGCAAGAAAAACAAACAGCAATTCCCAACGTAAAAAATGTATGGCCACACGAGGAAAATTTTAGTTTTTTATAGGAACTGTTCCAATCATGGAGAGAATAATTTCAGGTACTAAATGGGAAAATGTTAAACTTTAGACAATGACTGTAGCTGTTAAGAAATCTTGCTCTCAATTCAAAATCTGGAGAACTTTAGGAAAGGTCTGGAATGATTGATTTCATTGAATTTCTAATGTAAGGCTTCTCTGGATCATTTTTCCATCTTATGAATTTGAAAATTGTCATTCTCTAAAGATGTATAAAGAAGCCAACTAACCAATAAATATCCTGGATAATTAAACTAAGTAAGTGAACAGATCAAACCATACAAGAAACAAAAGCTTGGATTAGTAGTCATACTAGTGTCATGCACATGATTTGAAATTTCATTTGCATGTGCATTCAACCCACCTCGAGCTCATGTATGCGCCTAAGATAGCAACTTCTATGTCATTCTAAACCTTGTTAAAGTAATTTGTGAGGATCATACGGGATTATAACTTTCTATGTATCGCTCATTAGGATTTTTGTTTTTCGGAACTAATAATTTTGCCTCTGATTATATGCTTCCTTCCCCTGAGTTCTATTTCCCAAGTGATGTTGTCATAATTGTCTTCCAACTAACCATATCCCATTTGGCCTTCCAAATTGAGAATGAGAGAACGGACATTTATAGCAATACTTACCCCGCTGCAGCCAAAAATCCAAGCGTAATTATGGATTCCCAGGCGTAGATAGATATACTGGCCAAAATAGTGGAAAATTTAAGCAGGAGCAAGGCATTGAACCAAGAAATTAAACAGAGCTTAACCGATTCAATTATTGAGGATGTGACTAACCAGATGGAAAGAGCATCAACAGCAACCTCAGTTTTGTGCATATATCCTGAAACTATAATCAACACTCTGAAATAGAAATTCTCCAACCTTAGGAAGGAAAAAAAGGATCAAAAGCGCACTCATATCAATCACCTTCAACTTTCACAGTATACTCAGAATTGGTAAACAGATATATGATTAATTCAGAGAAAGTTGCACATACAAAAGCATGATCCCAGAAGCCAAAGAGATTTTGAAGAACTCCCAAAGGCCTACGAAAGCTTGAGAAGAGAAACCAGACCAAGTCAGAGGACATCCACCACAAAGACAGTATCCAAACATCCCAAAGATCGAAACCCACCACGAGAAATCAAGAGTAAGTGCTGTCCCAACAATCCCTACTCTTAACTTGTAAACGAAAACCCAACTCACAAGAGCATGGATAGCTAAAGCAACTCCGCTGATCAACGCAATGATTCCTGTCTTTAACTGGCTCTGCAAGAACCTTTGCAAAGTGAACTGAAATGGAAAACTAAGGTGAAATGGTATCAACCACATAGCCACTAACCCTGTCTGCTCTGCTACCTCTGTAGGCTGTCCAGTTAGCTTCAATATGGGAGTTGCGAACAAAAACATGGGCAGCAACAACATGGAGCATAAAAACAAGACAATCCAAGACGTTGCAGATATATGCCCAAAAGGTGGTACAGATTTGCTCCATAAGCTTGTCCACAAAATGTTTCCAAAGCACTCGCCATTCCCAGCTGAACAACAAGAAATCTCACTCAAAATTCTTCCTTTCATCTAAAGATTTGTTCTTTTTAGTGAAATCGAAAAGTTAAAAGTACGAAAACGAAGAACAAGATTGATGAGGTAACTTGGGTTTTCCTATACAATTATTACCAGGAAACCAAAACTGATGGAGATAATGACAGTGGTGGCAATGGAAATGGCGGCGAGATTGAGATCACCCAGATGGCCAGCGAATGCTTGAGTAATAATGGTCATCGAGAACATGGCGAGTCGAGTGAAGATTGAGGGACCCGCAATTTGCCAAATTTTACATGATTCTAGCCACGTTTCCTTTATCAAAGAAGCAGCACGATTTGATTGAAGTAGCTGTTGTTGTTGTCCATTTCCAGTGGAGTGTGTAAGCAGCAGAGATTTCTCTTCTTCTTCCATTACCCCATACCAACAACTCAGTAATGTAAGAACTATGTCCTAAGGCCCAGTACTATGTTCCAGTGTTTTATCATCTCAGAAAAAAGGAATAATGGCTGCGTGACTGGGGTATTAGAAAATTATTATTTAAGAAGGACGGAAGTGTTATTAATGTAATATTATGTAATGTCGGCAGAAGATGAGTTTATAACGTAATATGCTGTCATTTTATATTTCACCTTAAATTATTTAAATTGAAAGTTTTTTATTTTTATTGTTTAAAATAAAATAAGATATAATATAAAATTATCCTCCTTCATTTTATTATATTTTATTTTACTATAAATTTTTATTTCAGAAGATAAAATACTATTATATTATATTATATTTTATTAATAAAATCTCAATTAATCATAGCTTTAGTTTTTTTTAAAGGAAAGAAACGAAAATTACATAACAAGTCTCGGGAAGCGAGTCCTCGACATATCCTCTGTGAGGAAAAAATGACACCTAATAGGTGCAGTGTCAAAATATGTGATCCTAATATTTACATGTTCAGCGTAATGTACCAGCCAATTGGCGCAGTTGTTGCTCCGTCGACAAATATGCTAATAAATAATAGTCTAATCGCGGTAGAACAATTCGTCTATTCCCATGTCGAATCATAGCTTTAGTTTAATAGTTGACTATTTGAAACCATAGGGCAAGCCTCACACAAAGCAACCGTAGAAGGGCTCGGGATAATTGATCCATTTGAAATGAATGGACTTTGAAGATGAAATCTGTGATTGAAGCTTTACGATAGCAAATTTTATCTTTTTTTTGGTGATAAAGGAAAACAAAAGGAAACTAGCGCCGAATGACGGCCATAGAAGAAGCATCAAGATCCAAGAGGTGTCGGATGCCAGGAGGAGGGGTGTCCCACAGCGCCCAACGATGGCGATGAGTGACGCCCAATCGAGCTAGGTAATCGACACAGTGATTACTCTCACGGTAAGCATGGACAAGAGAACAGGCCCACTCGCGCTGCACCAGAGACCGGATGATCTCGAGGACATGTAATTGAGGATGACACCGATCGCCAGAGCCCACGATCAAATCGACGGCGTCGCGGGAATCCGATTCCAATACGACTGTCCGAAACCCACGCTGCCACGCAAGGTCCAACCCATGCTGAATCGCAAGGAGCTCAGCAAGTAAAATGGTGGTATAGCCTATGAATCCAGAGAATCCAGCAAGCCAGGTCCCCTCCGCGTCACATATAAGACCACTAAACCCGGCGTTTCCAGGATTACCAGCCGAGCCACCATCCACATTTATCTTAACAGAACCAATCGGTGGGGCCTACCACGAGACCCACCTGGGTAAACGAGGGGGTGGGACGACATGAAAGTGCTACGGCACTCATCGAGCAAGCGTGTGACCCACTGAAGTTGTCCCATGAGCGGGATGGGCTCACGTTGGATGACCGCTTTATTCCTGGAACACCAGATGATCCAAGCAATAATAGTGAACTGGAGGATATGAGGATGGGGGCGGGAAGCGTCGAGGACATGCGAGAACAGCCAGTCATCAATCGGAAGGCTGAAGAAAGAGTCATCAATCTGTCAGAAGGCGATAAGCCATAGAGCCTTAGCCCAGACGCAATCCCTTAGAATATGGGAGTGTGTTTCCCACCCGTTATGGCAGCGTTGGCATATAGGGGAGGGAGACATTCCCCTATGGTATCGCAATTTGTTTGTAGGAAGACGATGCCACCGAATCTGCCAGATGAAGAATCGGAACTTCTGAGGGAGCTGGAGCCGCCATATCCTCGACCAGTGCATGTGCTGATTAGGAGGACAAGGCAGACGAGTAATATATTCATAACTTGAGCGCACTGTGTACTGACCAGTCGTCGACTCCCCCCAGATGAGAGTATCTGTGGCCTCCCATGAACGAGGAAGAGGAATGGCGAGGATAGAATGTTGCACCGCAGACCGAAGGGGCGTATGCAGTCGGGAGAGGTCCCATCAACGCTGGTCGGACAGAATGTCCCGCACCAGTAGGTGTTGATCGTGGCTGGCCACCTGTGTAACCTGATTGCGTAGGGCATACTCGCCAACCCAGTGGTCATTCCAAAGTGAGACGGAGGCCCCATTTCCAATCCGCCAGGTGAAACCATCCCGTAAGTATGGGGCAATATGGCAGATAGCTTTCCAACCCTGCGAGGATGAAGGAGGGGTCGTGCATGTGAACACCGAATCCGGCTGAAGATACTTACTACGCACCACATCCGTCCAAAGTTTTTGGTTGCACTGGGATAGGTCCCAAAGAAGCTTGCCTAGCATCGCAATGTTGTTGTCACGGGCCATGCGGAGGCCCAGACCTCCCAAAGCCTTAGGACTACAAACTGCTTCCCAATACAGCAGGTGAAGACCCTTACCTGCCGGAGAGTGCCAAATAAAGTAACGACAACATCTATCCAGCGTATCACAGACGCCGGCTGGGAATCAACACGTTTGCATAGTGTACAGCGGGATTGTGGTCAAGGCAGATTGTGCCAACGTCACTCGACCAGCTTTGTTCAGAAGTTTGGCCTTCCACCCTTGCAGATGTTGGCTAACCTTATCGATAACCGCCGTGTAATTGCCCTTGCGGTTAGTCCCAGTGATAAGGACCCCAAGGTATCTGCCCAGATCCCCCGTGAGTTTGAGATTAAAGAGGGACCGCAGTCGTTCCTTGTGCCGGCGAGAGATGTGGGGAGATGAGAACGTACGCGATTTCTGGTCATTGATTTGCATACCGGAGCAAGAGCACAATTGTTGCAGTGTGTGGAATACCACCTGGAAACCTGGAACGGTGGCCTGCGAAAAAAGAAGCACATCATCAGCAAAGAGTAAATGGGAAATACGAGGCCCTGTACCTGAGACTTTAACGGCCTGCCACTGATGGTCAAGGACCTGACTGGAGATGAGCAGAGAAAGCTTCTCCATGCATAACACAAATAAATAGGTGGATAACGGGTCGCCTTGGCGTAGTCCGCGGGCTGGCGCAAAGGGAGGAAGACGAGACCCGTTCCATAAAATGCTGAGCCGAGCTGTGGAAACACAAGACAGAATAAGGGATATGAAAACCGGGGGGAACCCAAAATCCAAAAGAGTCTGCTTAAGGAATCGCCAGTCGACGTGATCGTAGGCTTTATCAAGGTCAATTTTCAGAGCCAGGGACCCTTCTCGCTTCTTGGTTTTCCGAATAGAGTGAAAAAGTTCTTGGGCAAGGAGGATATGCTCGGCCGCCGTTCGGCCAGGGATGAAAGCACCCTGCATTGGAAGTATGAGTTCCTGAAGGATGGGACGCATACGATGAACCATAACCTTGGATAGAATCTTATAACTGACATTGCAAAGGCTTATCGAGCAGAACTGAGCCAT
>JANKOD010000127.1:0-22611 GCA_026284645.1 Erythroxylum acuminatum
TAAGCATATAACTTAATGAGTAATAACTAAACTACGCATAATTTAACAATTAATCATACTTAATCAATTATAACATAAGCAGATATTTAAATTTTAGAACAGTTGCATAGTTCACATAATTGAGTATAAAAAAAGGCACAATCCCTTCAGTTCAAAACATCATTTTGTTTATTTCAAAATCTAACATATATCATAATACACAATCAAATGACTGTTAATCCGTCAACATAAGTGGGTAACGGGACTTAAACAGAAGATACCATAATTGGTATCAAATAACATAAGAGACTTATATATCAATAACAGAAGACACCGATGTGTCAATAATAGAAGACACCGAAGTGTCAGACATTGAAGTGTCACAGAAGCAACTGCAGACCCTTCTAGGCATGCCTATTTACCAACAACTAGAACTCAACAGTCTTAAAGCAAAACAGAGTCATTTCAGATATTTTATGTGCAAAGCAAGTAGTCAATAATATTCACATATAAATAGCACTTCCAATGATATAATCATGCATCAAACGCCTCGGACAATCATTATCTGGAATTCAGAACACAATCAGCATAAGTCAATTCAACAAGCAGAACAAAGGAAGGTAAATAACACTTCAATATCTCATTCATCAATCAGTACCTCAGACCTTTATGTCCGGAATCAGTATACAATTCAGTACGCATTCATCAATATCAATTTAATTCAGTAATAAATAAAACAAATCAAGGTTAGACCATCTCAGGTTACTCACAAAATTTACCATCTAAATTACTTACCAAAAGTGCCCTTACTGTTTATTGCCTCGAAGTCCCGGCAATATCTGGAATCGGTCGCTCTAAGGGTTCCTCTATAACATTTAACACATATACAAATCACTATTGCACATTTGAATAGTGCAACGTATGCCAAGTGAAGACCACACCATTAAGTTGATTGGAAGCTTGCCTAAATATGACCTTACATATCTAAATAAAAAACACGAAAAAACTTATTAAATCACATACAAATATGTGTTTTATAAACTTAGTTAACCACTCATATTCTAGTTGTCTCACACGGCCACTACTTCTACTAATCCATTTTTAGGTGTTATAAATATTCATTTATACAAAATTATGTTTATTCTCAAATCAATCCCTAATAAAATAATGGTATTTGTGACTAGCTATTACCTAAAATGGATGAATAAAAAATATCTAGTATATATATATATATATTTGATTACAAAGAAAGATCATAAACAAACTAGCGCATATGTCGGGAATACAAAACTCCGTGTGGGTTTTTGTAAAGAAGCTCCTGGACGACTTCCGGAGGTGCCTGGAGAAGGTGCAGGCCCGGACGTAAGAAAATTGCACAAGTCACCAATTTGTCGGCACACAGGTTCCCCTCGCGAAAGGTATGCTGAATGTGGATCTCCCAGTCACGGTGTAAAAGGTCACGAATACCTGGAACCAAAGAAGTATCCTTAGTTAGTACGCCTTGGGAGGAAAAGATAATGTTAATAACCTCTAAGGAGTCTACTTCGACGATGAGACATCGATAACCCAGGTCCCAGGCCAACGTGAGGCCAGATAGAACCCCCCAGAGTTCTGCAGATAAGGGCGCACACCGCACAATATGTTGCTGGAACCCACCGCACCACTGCCCTTGATTATCTCGAATTAATCCTCTGGCTGAGGCCTGAGACTCTTGTTTGACTGCGCCATCTGAATTCAATTTCACCTAACCCTCCAATGGTTTAGTCCAGTCCACTAGACTCCCCACAGACAAGGCCTGAGATGGGAAGACACAATTTGTCATGGTGCGAGCTCGAACAATCCACTCCACATAGTCCATGACAGCTCTGGTACCATCGTCCGGCCATACAAAACCCCTCTTAAACAGGCTGTTGTTCTGCCATTTCTATAAGAACCAGCAGGCTACTTCATAGATAGTAGCCCACTCAACCTGTTGTATTGTCGAAGAGTTGAGGAGATTGGACATCAGCCAGCTCGCCTCATCTTGTTGGAAAAAGTCCATATCTACCATCTTCTGGGGAAAATTACACCAGATCACTCTCGAACAGTTGCGGACTGCGTGCAATGATGTCTCTTCTTGTCCACACAAATGGCAGCTGCTATCCGTGGCGATATGCCTAGCTACTCGCTGCTGATTTATCAGAAGTTTTCTTTTAGCCAGTAGCCACAGGAAAGATCTAATTCGCTGAGGTCCAGCCCATTTTCATACAATCTCCCACTATTTTTGATTCGTGTCCATGTAGTGGCTGTCTAGTAACGCATAAACTGACGCCACAGTAAATCTCCCATTGGTGGTGTGCCCCCATACCAACTTATCTTCCCCTATCTCCTCAGTCGTAGGGCATAGAGATGCTAATTCCAGACAGACTGAGGAAGGAAGGTACTGCTGGAACTCTTGCCAGGGCCAGGTACCCCTGATAGTAGTAAAGTCGGCAATCGTAGCGTACAGGCTATTCTCTGGGATTTCAGCGGTCGCCACGTGGATAAGCGGTCCCCATCCATTTACCCAATTATCTTAGCTAGAATAAGATTATGCGGCCATTCCCTATAATCCATTTGCTATCCTGTCATACAAGCGGCCAAGTTGCTGAGATTTCCCGCCAGACTACTGAAGCCCTTGGCCTAGCGATGGTTTGGGGTATATGGTAAGTATCTAGGCTGCTGAGATTTCCCGCCAGACTACTGAAGCCCTTGGCCTAGCGATGGTTTGGGGTATATGGTAAGTATCTAGGCGATATTTATTTTGGAGTATCCGGACCCAAAGGATTGTGGGATTAGTCAGAAAGGCCCAACCTAGCTTGGCAAGTAACGCGTCATTAGCAGGGCAGATCCGGTTTATGCCCAGGCGCTGTGGACTTTGGCTGACAGATAGACTCGCAGTTAACAAGGTGCATTTTGCGCTGATTGGCCATATTACATATATGTTAAAAATGAAAAGGGTGAAGAACTACAGTAGCAAAATGGACGATTAGACGTCATCGAAACATTGCTCCCAAAAGAAGCAAAAATGGCGATAGCCACTCTTCAACGACTCTCCTCCCAAGTCCACCGCCTCTCTTCTCTCTCCCCCTTTACCTCCTCCCTGGCTTTTCGATCATCGGCTTCCTCAGCAACCTCCCGTTCCTCCTCCGCAAAAGTAGCCGACAGAATCGTCAAACTTTTGGCCATCGATCCCGATGGCAAGAGGCGCGAGATCATAGGACTCTCCGGCCAGACTCTCCTCAAGGCTCTCACTAACAGCGGCCTCATCGACCCCGCCTCTCACCGCCTTGAAGAGATTGACGCCTGCTCCGCTGAGTGCGAGGTCAACATCGCCCAGGAGTGGCTCGACAAGCTTCCGCCCAGATCTTACGACGAGGAGTATATCTTGAAGAGGAGTTCCAGAGCTAGGATTTTGAACAAACACTCGAGGTTGGGGTGTCAAGTTGTTCTTACTCCTGCTCTTCAAGGTATGGTTGTTGCGGTTCCAGAGCCCAAGCCCTGGGATATTCCCTAAGATGAGGAATGAAATTGCTTTTTTTGTTTGATGAATTATGTTTCGAATCGAACTAGATTCAATAATGGGCGCGCACTCTTTAGAAGAATTGGTTTCTTCTTTTTTTTTTTTTTTTCTAATGTGGGATATTCTGTTGAATATTGCTTGAACTTGGCTCCCCCTTAATTGTCGTTTTAATTGCCTTAAACTACTATTTGGTGTAACTTTTCTTTAGCTTAAAACGTTTTGTGATGTGCATTTGTGTTATGATGTCTGTTGGAAACAATAGGTGTGTGGTGGAATTTCCCATTGTCGTATATCTTTGACCCTATTATATCTGAAAGCTATGGTCTTACCCATTATAATCTTTGGGAAAATGTTGGAAAAGACCATAGTTGGAATTGATCCTTAAGAAGACTGACCTTATCATAATTGAGGCTGTTATCTGATTTATAGTGGTTTGTGGTTACAATATCATGAGGTGAAAGTGCATATTCCTTGCTTATCTATCAATTCAAATGGTTATTTTTGTAGCTTTCTAAATGCATGGTGTATATAGCTTGAACATGGGTGTAAGCGTGATTTTTAAATTAGATTTGGAAAATTTATAAAGGATGTTGTGAAGAACTATCAACGATTCTAGGAGTTTGATTAAAGTAGAAGGTTTGTGAATCAATGATACAATTCTCTTCTCTTTTTTCATTAAAGCTCAAAAGAGCATCAAGTAATTAAGGATACAATGTCAAGAGCTAGACTGCAAAGAGACAAGTACACCTCTACCCAGTACAATAGTAGCAAACTCCACTACAACTCCATCTACACTAGTTCCACATTTTCAGCTTTGTTCCAAACTCCATCTTCTTCTCAAGGATAGAGTCATTGTCTCTGAGCCATGAAGCTGCAGAATTTCCCTTATCCAGCAATATATTTTGTGAGCTAGCTCATAACAGTCCCTTTTAGTGTTCATGAATAACCTTTTATTTCTTTCCCTCCAAATGGAATAAACTGAACAAGTTAAAGCTAGGCTAATGTCAATATGGTCTCTTCCCTTCTTTCTGTATAACTTGTCAGCCCAAGCAAGTTTGTTTTGCCACTGCTGGTGTGGACAGAATAGCCCTATCTTGTGTTGCATCCTGCTTCAAATCACTCGTGTAATCACATTGAAAATATAGATGATTGGTAGATTTAGAATGCAAATTGCATAGTATGCATATCTGATCATCCACACCAATCAATCTATCTTTAGTTTTCAGTCTTGTGTTGTAGCAAGCCAGGTAATGCTGCCTTAGGAACCAAAGCTCTTTTCCGAACAATGTTGTGCCAATTACCTTAGTAAGCTGTTGTCTAATAGCTTTAAGGTAGGATTGAATAGTAAATTCTCTTCCTTTATTAGGTAACCAGTGTAGGCTATCACCATTTGAAGAGTTGGGAGCATAATCAGGTAAGAAAATTCTAACTCTCTCACTTCCCCTAAAGCCCATGAACCACATGCATGCTGAATTACCTCCTTAACTCGAGACTGTAAAGGGATTCTAGTTGTAAGAGTAGCAATCTCATCCCTAAAGGTTAAAGGGCTCTGCAATGCCCAATTATGAAACCAAAACCGGCTTGAATGTTGATGAGGGGATAAATAATCAGCCTTTTTCTTAGCATTTGAATGAAGTACCAGTCCTCAATCTGCCAAAAGCTGAAATGCTTGAGGTACATTTCATTAATCCATTAAACCATAGGGACTCCTTATCAGTGAATGGTCTCCATATTCTTTTAGCCACCAACACATTTTGACTCATCTCAACGAAATAATTCCCAACCCCCCTTCTTGCTTGCTCCAACAAAGCTGGTCCCATTTGATTTTTGTCCCTTTAAATTTCTCAGAATTACCTGTCCGTAAGAAGTTCTTTATGCATTTCACCAGCTCCTTGATGATCCTCCTTGGAAGAAATAAGTAGGAGCTCCTATGGGTATGAAGACTCCTCAATATAGAAGATATGAGTACCAGTCTACCTGCATAGGAAAGTGACTTGTTTTGCTAGGAGTTAATTCTCTTTTTATATCTTTCTAGCAGAGGCATACAATCTTGGTACCTTAGCTTCTTTGAAGAGATAAGTATTCCCGAGTACTTGAAAGCAAGTGATTGCACATTCAAACCTATTAACAGCCTCAACTTTGCATTTTATTTGACATTAGAAGATACATATATTATACTTTTGTGTAAGTTGATGTCAAGTCCTGAATCCTTCAAAACTCCTGAGTGGAGTTGAACAAGACTAAAACACAGAGGAAATCAGCTCTAGAAAGCAACATCTAGTCATTAGCAAAGCTAAGATGTGTAAACTTACGTTCTTTGCATTTGTGATAAAACCTAAAATTGGTACTGTTCTAAATGTTCTTTATAATCATCCTTTTAAGAATTTTCAAAGCAATGACAAAGAGGTAGGGGGAAAGGGGATCCCCTTGCCTAATCCCATTAGTACCCTTGAATTGAAGACTGGGATTACCATTAATAAGAATGCTAAGAGAAGTGGTGGAGATGCAGGCATCAATCTAGGATATAAAATTTCTAGGAAATCCAAACCAATTCGGGCAGCTCAAGATAGAATCCCATCTGATTGTATCAGAAGCGTTGGAAAAATCCACTTTGATAGCACAACTCTTGATAGATCTATTAGTGTCATAATCCCTCAATAGTTCCTGAATTAATAAAATGTTATCAGAGATAGATCTACCTGGAATGAAAGCATTTTGTGAATGATGGATTGGACTCTTCAGGATTCCTTTCAGTCTAACAGCAAGCAGCTTGACCATCACGTTATCAATTGTGTTGCAACAAGAGATGGGGAGAAAATCCTTTAGATTAATTGCACTGGGTTCTTTGGGAATAAGACAGGTATGAGATGAATTAAGCTACTTTTAGCATTTTGCTTGAAGAAAGGAACTCCTGAAAAACCTGCACTATCAAATCACCAGTAATATTCCAAGTATGTTGAAAAAAGAAGGCATTAAAGCCATTGGTAATTCATCCTTTATCCTTGCTTCAATACATATTCGAGCATAACATATTCTCTCAAACTTAACAGTAGGAGAATCAAATGAGGCTTACCTACTGAGCTGGCAAGAAAGCTCAAACCATCCAAAGTCCAATATTCCATAGGACCATTGCGGAAGTTGATTCATATGAGAAAGGATTCTATGCCATTTCTATCCAATTCCATTCTTGGAACCCACTTCTGGACAAACAAGTGTTGTCCACCAATATGCATGGCCCAAGTACCATAATTGAATTTAAGCTTTCCTCATCCCTGAACTTAAAGATGAATGAATCCTTTTCTTTCAGGAGCACTTTCTTCAACCCCTTATTTCTCCATCTAGTGTGATCCCATGCATGTACTTGAGGGAATAAGGGTGTTTATTCATGAAAAAGCCAATTAAGCTACAACAACAAGCTCTAGCTCCTGATTGCAGAAGCTCCTCTAGAGGGGAAACAACTCCATTGACCAAAGTGAATTGAAAGAGCTTAGGTTTCTGAAGAGGTTGTTCTGAAGACACAACACTCCTCCAGGATTTGGCAGATTCCTTTAGAGGAGTTGGTAGCTTACCTCGTCTCTTATTCGCATCCAAGGAATCGCGTATGGAGGTAAACTCTGAGTCTAGGAAGTTCCTACCATTTTGTTGAACCTCCGGGAGAGTCAAACAGTCACCAATGAGAGTTTCCATTGGACTTGCCTAAACAAAAAAGCTACCGGTGAGAGACCGATTACTTTGTAAAAGAAGAAAGTAACTGTTCAGTTTAGAGGGAAATTCAGAGAAGATGAGAATGTTCTGGGAGTACTTTTGTTAATTGACTAGAAATTTGAACTAATACAATTCTCTGTTTTGCTTCGCTTTTACAATGAGCCACATGTCTTCTTCAGGATAACTTTATAAATGTAGCTGTCTATTTGGTTTTACACTTCTGAAAGAAATTCACTTCTGTTCATTGGAAAGGAATCTAGGTTGATCTGAAGTTTGCTTTTGAAATTGCAATTCATGAGATCTAGCAATAACAATATCAGGTACCTGTTTCCTATAACAGTTAGATGATTTGAGGAAAATTGAAGTGGTACATGCTTTTAGTATGATGCTAGAGTGGCCTAGAGTTCTAGCATATGAATCCTTTCTATCTTTGAGTTTTGGATTATGCAGTACCTTAGAATAATCCACAAAGAAAGTATACTGATTTTAAAATGACCACATTCGACATTCATACTGTGGGAAGTATTATAATCATTTAAACTTTGTCTAGTTAAAACTGTTGAGATTGAATAACTGTGTGAACGTCTGAAGATTACTGTTCTAACTGAATGGTTGGCTTTCAAGTTGTTAAAATGGATGGTGTGAGCAGCTTGTGGTATTCCTTCTGAGCTTTTACATTTAAATCGAGCTATTTTGGGTAAGAAAAGATAAAGGCGAACTTGATTACAGGTTATTTGTTACTCTTACAAATATGTATGCGCTCTATGTTGGTGGCAATATGCAATTTTCATTGTTCAACTCAGCTATTATTTGTGAAATGGTATTACGAAGTTCACATCACAATCTGCAATTTCCATTATTCGACTCAACTATTATTTGTGAAACTGTATCACTAAGTTCAAATGGATTCTATTTGATACCGACTGTGAAGATACAATGGTAGTGTCACTTCGCTCCATCTCAGCTGACGCAAACTACAGTATCAACCAGCAATCAATAATTTATGATGTCGTTGACTGAGAATCACAAGCTAGGTTGTTTCGTTGTGGGCCCACGCATTCGAATATTGAGGTTAGCTGTTGTACCTTATAACTGGAGAGAATCTTGCTAGATGTCATTCTTTGACAGTCGAATTAATAGCAAGAGCAGTTTGATGTTCGGAATCACTTTTAATAAGCTAGCTTGGTTTACTTTAAAAAAAAAAGTAATTGTGTTAATAAACAATGAGTTTAGATCTTTTTAAACAACTGGAATAAGTGAGCTACTAACTTGAAGCTAATGTAATCGTCACCTTTCCCCCATAGCTGGGGTGACTTTATGCTGTAAGCCTTTGGCTAAGGCTGCTAATCTGATATGCATGATGATCCTATGGTATAAATCATTTTAGCTTGTAGGATCAGCCCCACATAACCTGATATATCTCTCCTCCCAGATGTAATAAATCACTGCTGCAAAGCTTAGCTTGAATAGTTTAGAGTCATTCTTGTTCTGCATTTTTAATGTGCCAATTGATTACTCCAGGCTAGTCATTGAAGCTGCAATTCACTCTTAAAAGTTATGTACTTCTGCTCCAAATCTATGATGAATATACACAATTGAAAATTAAATGATTGATGCTTCCCATGTTGAGTGAACAAAGCTCACAATGCATGCATGGAATATTGATCTTGAATCTTGATATTATCTTTTGTAGGGAGACGAATACCTATGGAAAACCATAAGATGAAAGAGTGAGCAAGGTTGATATTGTAATCCCACAACAAGCTAAACCATTGCACTTTAATGCTAGGAATTCCCATTAGGGTGCTCTTGTAAGAATTGGTAGTGAATAACATGGATTTATTAGCAGACCATTGAATTATATCTAGCTTGGACGAATTTAGTGAATAGGTAAGGAGGTTGTTAGTAATAACTTGAATATTTATGTTGGAATGAAAAGGCCATGACCATTGATTGTTGTTGATTAATTTCTAGACCTTGGTTTTAGGGTGAATTAGGGACATTAGAGTCTAAAACCAAAATGAAGTGTCCAAACCAAAATGAATTGTCCCTATCATCATTCATTATATGTTTCATAACCAATTGTATCCATTCTCTTGTGTTTAAAATATATTGAAGGGTCCTACTCATGCTAGAGTAGGTGTTGAGATTCTAAAGATTATACACTTTTATGTGATACAACGTACACATTTGATTCAGAAGTCCTTGTCGCCACACAAGATTCATAATCTCTTTGTTAGTAGAGTTTTACTCATGATTTTGATAGACGTGATGCCAAGCCCCTAATTGTTTGGATGTATAAATTGAAGAGCATTTAATTTTTGGAATTTTCCTATGGTTAATAAAGCCATCCTAAATAAAATCTCTCGAAAGCTTGTTAATGGCCTTCAAGGTTCCTTTGGGATGTGCAACGTGGGAACACCAATAAGTTGTTACATTACATAAGACAAAGATGACAAGTTAGAGCCTTTACCTATAATTGAGAAATTTGTTGCTCTAATTGTTCACATTTATGTTAAATGAGTCCATGAATGGTAGGAGTTAAGGGCAAGGAGCTTTCAGGTAGTGATACCTTAAAGGAAGATTGGCCTAAGTTATTACTAAGGAAATGGCCTTGTTTGCTATTCAGGGATCAATACCAATATAGATAAGAAGGAATTTCTAGCAAGATTGAGGGCCAAGCTAAAAGCTTGTTTGAAAGATGCCAAGGTTTCAAGTAGTAGATTGAATAAAGTTGAATTTATGTTGCACAGTAGAAGTAGATCATTAGCAAAGGAAAGCCAAATAGCTTGATTTTACTGCACTTGTAATGAAACATAAAGCTTGGATTCCTAGAAATGTCAGAGCTTATCATGCTGGTGAGTACTACCATTCCTACAAAAACGAGGTAAGGGGATAGTGGGTCCTTTTATTTGAGCTCTCGAGCTGTTTTGAAGACTATGGTTTGTTCCCCATTTACTATGATAGCAAAAGAAGGTGATGTGATGTGTTCTTTTATCCAATTTATAAATCTAGGTGGAAAACCTGTAGCCTATAAAGCATGTAAAATGAAGCACTAATTAATTGTCATAAGTCTTACCAAAATCAATTTTAAGAAGACAACTTTTGACTAATTTGTTGGATTTATATCCCTTGAAAAATATGATTATAGGAACTAGGCAAATATATGTCTTGTTCCATTTTATGAGAACCTTGTTGCTATGAAAAAATTTCTTAGCTATCTTTATGATCATACCTCCTATAATTTCTTATGTTTGTTAGAAAAATTATCCATTAAATCATTAGGGTCTAGTGCCTTATCAGGGTGAATGGAAAACAATATGAATTTGATCTCCTCTTTAGTGATATATTTAACAAGATCATGATGGAGTTATGGAGAAAATGAACTAAGTGAATTCAAAATTCCCTCTAGCATATAAATAGTGACATTGTTTGTGCCTAATAGCATTTTAGTCATCATATGCTAGCTCTTTAAGCTTGTCTTGTTTAGTTACCTTATTGCATCCTTCATCTAGTAGAAAAGTTATTTGATAAGTGTTCCTTCTAGCCCGGATCACATTAAAAATAGTACTTAGGTCATCTTTCCCCATCCTTAAGCCATAACATTCTTGATTTTTGCCTTAGTTAAGAATTGATGCTCTCAAGAGATGAATTGTACTTAGAAATTAGTAAGGATTCTTGAAGTTTCAGAAGAGGATCACCAGGTCTAGTCATGGCTATATTTTGGTAAGAGATTAATGCATTAAGGGCCATATGCTCCTCCAACTAGATGGGATTAGTATGCTTGCTAAGCAAGACTTTTAGATTATGCTTAACATCCTTTATCTTTTGAAAGCACTTGAAAGCTTCAGATCCTTTAATATTATATCTAATATCACTATACATTGCATCCCTGAACCTTGGATGATTCAAGAGGGAATTGAAAAAATTGAAAGGTGTATTCTTTTCAAAAGTGTTATGATTTGTGTTGAATGTACCAGAAAATAAAACTTAACTCTGCATAACTAAATTTATAATAGTGGCAAGTAGGAATCGTATCCACAAGGAATGTACGTGTAGCTTTTGTAATGAAAGAAATCAGTATTTAGGAAATAGGGGGTTTGGTTGGTTTCATATAACAAAATAAAGTAAATTTAAACTACTAAAGGCAATTTAAATCAAATAGTGAGAAAATGATAAAATTGATGAATGAGTTTGGAATCTAGTTATTGGTTCAATCTCAGCCTACACATAAATAACACACTTAATCATCTTATTGATCTCATACCTTTCTTAGAAACTATTAATCGTAGGTTAACAACAAGCTCTGTTAACCTTAGTTTTCCCTTAAGTCGTGTTAATTAAAATAAGCCCTTTGACTAAACCTAGTTATCAAACAACCTAGAATAAGTTCTCCAAATTTAATAGGAAAGCCATATTACAAACTAGGAAAACAAATTAATCTTGGCAACAACTATACAAACTCGGCTCATTTAACCTATGTTATGCTATTCCTAATGATTCATCACCATTAGTTTACCACAAATGAATTGAAAATACAACTGTTACATAATGTATTAAAGATTCTGCCAATGAGTTCATATATAAACAATCTATTGAGAATATTAATTATTCATACATAAATACCTAAAACAATAAGCAAAGAATAGCATAAATAATCTCTAAAAAGAGAAGATCAATATTACATAATGAAGAGATGCCAATATGTGTTCTTCGACGTTGATTTCCCTCTAAATCAAAAGAAGGAAGATTAGCTCTCTATAAGTCCCAAAGAAGTTAGGATTCTACTGCCCTTCATGTTCCAAAAAAAAAATCACCACTTTTTTGGCTACTCTCACGTCTATTTATATGAAAAGCTAGGTTCATGGGGAGATGCACGGTTTGATACACAGTTGTGCATCCAACCATGCATCACCAAAATATGCCACATTTTGCACTATTGTGCATCTTATAGGTCATACGAATTCTTCATTTTATTGGATTTTCTTTCCTCATCTTCACCCTAATCCATCTTCTTCTTGTTCCACAAAGAAAAATGAGTTTGAACATTAAGAGAATGGCTTAAGAAATGTGCTTTAAACTCATTTTAGCTCATATGCTTCCAACTTACGTAAAACTAAATGGGAATCAAAATGAGTATCTTAAGCATTTCATAATGTTAATCGCTAAGTATCAATGAGTGAATATATAAAATATTAAACTCACATCAAGTTTCACCACACTTAGCTTTTGACCGCCCTCAGGTAAAACAATAAAATCAAAGTCACAAACTAAAACATTTTCACATGTTCCAAATTTCCTCGGAATATAAGAAAAGAGGAATAACTTTCAAAACCAAAGTAACAACTCAACATTAAATACCTCTACTCATGATTAATGAAAAATCATTTCCTTTAGAAATAAAGCAATCTAGGAGTAGACTTTGAAAAAATATTTTTAAGACTAAGATAGATCTATAGGCACACTCAAACACATTCATGATTAAGACATTGCATAACTTTGCATATCATTTCAATTCTCCAGCAATAAGATTTACATGCATAATCATGAATCAAAGGACTTTTTTAAGGTTGCAATGTAGGCAAAGGTTAAGGTGAGTTGTATTCAGATAATATAGCACAAAAGTCATGAAAACTAGTGAAGCAGGAAAAACACTCAATGTAATATCAAGGTAAAAACTAACACTCACTTAAAACTGGGTGCCATCAGCTATAATGAATGCAAAAACTCTGTTACATAGCTTAGATTCGAGCTCTCACACCATAAACCACATGAAGCATAAGGAATTAGAAGAAATCTCTCATAAAAATTGATGGTAAACTATACATTGTAACCATAAGGAGTGACCCTTCAAAACAACATCTCCCTTATTTACATCATAATCAAATCACCCTTTCCATACAACTTTAGGAGGAAAGAATAATATGAAAAAATTGCAAAATAAATGAATTTCCTCGATAATTTTACTTAAAAACATTTTTTCTTTTCTTTTTTTCTTTGTTCTTTCTTTTTTCCAATAAAAATTGAAAGAAATTACATTAACAATGGAATTCATTGATAAGACATAAAGTGGAATTACATAAATTATAACTAACCCACTTATATGCATACATCTACACTTATACTCTTATGCATCCATAATCATCAACAATCGACAAATTTTCCAATAGCTTTAAGGCTTGGGTAGAAATTTGGTTAGGTTAAAAGTATGTAATGTGGTTAGCACAAAAAGAAAAGGTAAATAAAGCTTAAGGGGTCTTATCAAAAGGAAAAATCATATCGATTGGTAGCTATTCGGTTAATGTAACTTGTGAAACAAATAACGCCTATATCATTTTCATATTAATAGATGTCGTAAAAATGTGCTCTCAAATAAAAAATCAAAGCAAAGTCAGGATATACATGTCGTGAATTTCATATATAAATAAAAGACAATGATATTGATGTGGATGTGTCAATCTATAAAGGCTCAAATTGTCACTAGCTTGTGTCTCCCTACTAGTCACTACTTTTCTAAAGATAATGTATATTGACCAATCACAAGAGTAGAAGTACATGCTCAAGTTTCCATGAATTTTGCTAATTAATTCACTCTCTAACTGTGACTATATAGTCCTAGAAGCAATAGAAATAGAGAAATTGTTTGTTTGTTTTAATTTTATTCTCTCTCTTTTTTATACTTATAAACATGTAAGAAACAAACAAACTTTAAAAAAACACATGCATATAAAAAAAACAACTTAAAAGTACACTTGATAATCCTCACTCTCATACTTAAAACTTACATTATTCCCAATGTAACCCTAATTGCAAGAAATGAAGCATTCAACAAAACAACAAATGAGAAACTGTAAATGAACAGAAACAAACTTCCCTTAGATTAGCTCCCAAGCAGCACCTTTGCTTATGGTTGCTGGCTAGACTCATGCTTTCCTCCTCATATGGCAAAATTATGGTCTATAGGTTTCTCAAATTTTGCCTTTTCCACTTGAGGTTCTTCAAGATAGGGCCTGAGTTAGTGACCACTCATATTCAATGTCTTCCCTATCTTTAAACTCTTAATCTCTACTGAGTCCCTGCACTCTTGGAAAATCTCCAATAACTCTTCACCCTTTTCCTCGTTCAATTTCTTTAAGCTACTAGGTAAAGGTGAATGGCTAGTCTTAACAACAATTGGGGACTTAATGTTCACCTTTTTGTTAAATGATATATCATTTTCTCCTTCGAGCTCCTTCTTAATTTCTTCTTCACTAGTAATCCTTTGAGTAGTGCTCTCAAGATTCTCAATCTCCTGTCCACTCCTTAAGGTTACCGCACTAACATTCTTTGGATTCGCCTCGGGTTGAGATGATTGCTTCTCTTTGCTTTGTGATTCTAGGCAATTAATAGCTACCATGATATGACCCATCTTACTTAATAAGTTTTGGATTTTAGACCTTGCATCTTGTTGGATTTGTTTAACATCTTGCTGAAATTGCAGAGTATTAGTAACAAAGGTCTTAACTAAATCTTCTAGAGATATATCTGAGTTGGAATAAGAGGCATCTTGTAATAACCCAACCACCCGCCTACAGATATTATCAGCTTTGGGTTCCAAGCCCCTCACGGTTTTGCTCTTCCCACCCCAGGGAAGATGAGTCTATGGTGGAGAGGTATCCATATCCTTATAAGGCGTACTTCATTCCCCTCTCCAACTGATGTGGGATCTCATCATCCACCCCCTTAGGGCACAGCGTCCTATGCTGGCTCATCGGTTCGAAAACCAGCTCTGATACCATTTGTAACAGTCCAGACCACTCGCCCATAGATAATGTCCGCTTTGGGTTGCCCCTAGGATCAAACTCCTCATGGTTTTGCTCTTCTCCCTAAGACGTGTCTTCCTTGGTGTGGGAACAACAAAACCGTGAAGGGTTTAGCCAGAGGGGCAACCTAAAGCGGACAATATCTGTGGGAGGATGGTCTGGGCTGTTACAAATGGTATCAGAGCCAATACCTGAACCGTTGTGTCAGCTAGGCTGGGCCCTAAGAGGGGGTGGATTGTGAGATCCCACATCAGTTAGAGAGGGGAACGAAGTACGTCTTATAAGGGTATAGATATCTCTCCCCTTAAGACGCGTTCTCCCGAGCGAGTGTGCAGGAGGAACAAAACCTTGATGGCTAGGCCAAAAGAGGACAATATCTGGATGCGTGGGTGGTGATACTAGGTGTCAACCCAACCCTAAAAGACGCGTTCTCTCGAACGAGTGTGCGGGAGGAACAAAACCTTGATGGCTAGGACAAAAGAGGACAATATCTGGATGAGTGGGTGGTGATACTAGGTGTCAACCCAATCCTGAAAGACGCATTTTTCCAAGGGTGGAAATAGCAAAACCGTGAGGGGTTTAGCCCTAGGAGCAACCCAAAGCGGACAATATCTATGGGCGGATAGTCTGGGCTATTACACATCTGGTCTATGTAGGAATTGTTGTATACCTGCAGCTTATCTAGGAAGTAGTTTTGTGGGCTATCCCCTTTATAACTAAGGTTGAGGTGATATCTCCAACTTGACTTATAGGATTGAGAATATAGGTTATGGCAAAATTTCCACTATTAGCGTTAACATACTCCCTTCGTAGTGTCCCTTCTATACACAAACACTAACAAATGTGAAAAGATCAAGAAATAACTAAAAAAATAATCATAAACAAATATATACAAAACACTAATTGAAATAAAAAAAACAAAAGCTAAAGCACTACACTCCCCAGCAATGATGCCAAAATTCTTGATGCATGTCGAATGCACTAGAAAATAAAACCTAAATCTGTACAACTAAATTTATAGCAGTGGTGAGTAGGGATCATATCTACAGGGAATGTACGTGTACCTTTTGTAATGAATGGAATTGGTGTCTAGGAAATGGGGGGTTTTATTTGGTTTCAAATAATAAAATAAAGTAAAATTGAACTACTAAAAGCAATTTAAATCAAACAGTGAGAAAATGATAAAATTGATGAATTAGTTTGGAATTTGGTTCTCAGTTCAAACTTAGCCTACACACAAATAAATACACTTAATCGTGTTGTTAATCTCACACCTCTCTTAGACACTATTAATCATAGGTTAACAATAAGCTTTGTTAATCTCGATTTTCCTTTAAATCGTGTTTAATCAAAATAAGCTCTTTGATTAAACCTAGCTATCAAACAACCTAGAATAAACTCTTTAGATTTAATAGGACAACCACATTACAAACTAGGAATACATATTGATCTAGGCAACAACCACACAAACTCGACTCATATAACCTATATTATGCTATTTCTAATGATTCATCACCATTAGTTTACCACAAATGAATTGAAAATACAACTATTACGTCTTGTATTAAAGATTCTGACAATAGGTTCATACTTAAACAATCTACTGAGAATGAAAATATTAATCATTCATACATGAATACCCAAAACAATAAACAAAGAATAACATAAACAATCTCTAAATGCACAATGAAGAGACACCAATATACATTCTTCGGCTTCGATTTCCCCTCCGAACTGTAAGAAGGAAGATTAGCCCTCTATAAATCCCAAAGAAGTCAGAGTTCTGTCACCCTTCGTGTTCCAAAAACAATTCACCACTTTTTTGGCTCCTTACACGTCTATTTATACAAAAAACTAGGTTTTCGGGGAGATGCATGAATGTGCTTCACTAAAATATGTCACATTCAAGATTATGCACTATCGTGCAAGTAGATGCACATGTGTACAGGTTCCTAAAGAACTTTAGATTAGTTACCCCAGGTTCCTAGTTAAGCTTTGTAGCTCACTGAGTTTAAAGCTTGGCCATTTATTACCTCCCATTACCTCATTAGAGTTGAGTGTAGCACCCCACTCCCGCAGGACCCAAACCCGACATCGTAGGTGATATCCGAGTCCGTGACCCGCGAGGGTGGCATGCTAGAGTACTCGAATACAATCAAAACTCAGTATAACTTTTTTTTGAATATGAATATATGCGCGACAATCAATAAATAATTTAGGCCCGCTTTAATTTGCTAACGTTTACAGTCACAATAATACACTCAACAGTATTTAGCCATTTCAAGTACCAAAACCCATAACCAAATTGGGCCCAATTTTATTCACAAACATTTTCAGTTAACATATTACAATCAGTAGAATTTCAATGGCCAGTTGGGCCCACTGTAATGCAAAGCACTAGTTTACAGTAATTGCGGAAATATAAATTATTCAAGAATAGGATAACACTAATGCAGACGTGAACTGATCCCGACCTCTATCTCTGACTTGCATGCTGTAGACGTACTCCCGTTTGTCTAACGGGGTACTCTTTAAAACCTGAAAAATAATTGCAAATTTTGGGTGAGTTTTGCGAACTCAGTGAGGAACCATCATCGATGGTTCACCCAATTCATGCAACACATTATTTCACATAACCATTATTGCACAACTTTGCACTTTGCATAAATCTCACAACGATTTCATAAATGCACATTGATCAAGAATACCATATGATTGCAGTTAAGCACGTTACAATCATTTCACAATTATACATTCAAAAATATCACGTGAGTGTCATCACATCAGTATAAGGCAGTTTTGGCCTTTCACCCAATCACATTATTCAATCAAATGCATATGTGACACTTTTCTATTTTATTACGGTGTTGTGACCGAGCGCCTGAACTGTCGCATGCAGGGCTCATTAAGCGTTAAACGCATCTTAGGGGTAGGAGAGCCCTCTGGGTATGCACTACTTCCCTTCGAGCTCGAGGCTCTTTTTCACTGGTCGAGCTTGTAGCTCTGATCGGTGGCTACTCCGGTCACAACTGTTATTATCTGATAATGCATTCGTGTATGAAATGCATGTGTCCCAATTTCACAATATATACATGTATCACAATTAATCCATCTGTCGCAATTGATCACCTTAATAGCAAGCAATTTTCAGATTCACAATTATCACAAATCATCACATCACAAGCACTTCTATGTCATATCTTCCAATACATCGGACCTTCTGTCCGGAATCCACAGACATAACCAAATCACAATCCACCATTATCCCCACAATTAAACATATAGTAATTAAGAGAACCGTCTAGGTTACTCACAGTACGTTCCAAATTAGCACCGGATTCCAAATTCTGGAAACGTCGTACGTGCGGACATTTAGCCTGCACAACTCATTTATGCAAGACACACTTAAGTCACAAGTTATACAATTATAAGTGTTAAAATAATGCACATGACTGAAACAAAATATGTATCATGCGTGTTCATGACAATCCCGGTAACATTCCATAATTCACATCACCAAAATGTGCCCCTATGTCTTAGGAACCCATAGACACTAAAATCACTCAATTCGGATCTCTATAGGTCCGGAAATTGCCAAAACAATGAAGTATATGCGGAAAACTAACCAAGTCATAGTCTTTTAATCAATCCTCTCCCTTTGATTCAATTCATCAATTGCAATAAAATCTCAAAATCCCACAAATCCACATGGAGAGGTAAATAATTGTCTTATGAATCCGACGCCTCGAGAATCAAGTCAATCGGAGGTCGGACGGACAAGTTATAAGCAAAAGACATGTCCTAGTCGACTTGCCTGAGGATCCTAGTCGACTAACTCTACTGTGCATGTCCTAGTCGACTTGTCTGAGGATCCTAGTCGACTTACTCTACTACAATGGCAGATCTGAAAAAAACTTCCTCCGACATACCAACTTTCACTGGTCATAACTCCTTACTCTGAACTCTAAATTGGACAAATTTAATAAAAATAAAGATTACAAATTTAATTCTCTAATTTGTTTATATAAAAAAAATGTTTATTTTTTAAATATATTGAATGAGAAAGAGAGAGCCTTTTTATAGGCTTTATTTCTTCCCTCATTTTCTCGTCCCATCGATATGGAATGAATATCCTAACAGCTAGTTCATTCCTTAGTTGCCTACTATGAGTTAGAAGGTGTTTGTGAAAAGATACTCTGGCTAGAGTGGCTCGGCCCATGATTAATCTCTTCACCCATGCTCTGGGTTTGACTGAGCTTCTTAATTCCTGGGTGAATAGGTCCAATTACACAATTGCCAAAATTCTGTATCAAATTCCAGTAGGAAAGTACTGCCACTGGGCTTGTTCTTTCACGGATGTTCCCACGTGCGTAAAGGACCGTCCTGACGTTTTCCTTTCGCCAAGGATTAAATTCAGTATTGGTTTCTGTCTTTTTCCACTCGATCCTCTAATATATGTGAAAATGAAACACCAACCAACTACCTCAAATTCTTAATTCTTAATTATTAGTTTATTACTTTATATCCTTTTCCTCCTCGAAAGGATAATACGGACATAAGCTCTGTTCCACTTGTGTTGCTCCTGACGCAATCAATGAATAAAAGATAGTCATCAGTTTGTTAAAATAATTTTATGATACTATATTTGACGCAGCGTGGAAACGCAGTATTATAATTTAAGAGTACTGAAAACGCAGATCTACTCTAAAATCTACAAAAAAAGTCAAAAGGTAGACAAAAATTTTAAGAGAAATAGAATATTTTGATTGAAAATAGGTAAAGATTTTTTCACAATACATTAAAAAAGTATTTATACGAGTTATAATAACCTAGTACCTAGTAATAAGAATAAAAATGTCATCATAGTCCCAATAAAAGTAAAACACAATAAATAAATAGATTTTCTAATCTAAAGTTCCGCATTAGTCCCCTCCACTTATAAAAAACTCAACCTCAAGTTATGCTCCAGATAACTTAACTTACACTTTGGTAAGTAGAGGTAAATATCCGAAACATTAAAGATTGGGTTGATATTACCCATCCACAAAAGTAACTGAATGACATATACATTATCATTAATTTTCTTTACGATCTTGAATGAACCACACTTCTTGGCTTTTAACTTGTGGTGATTTTCAGTAATCTGCTTCTTGTTCATAAACACCATTACTTCCATCTCCCACCTCAAACACTTGATTATTCTTATGTAGGTCCATATTAGCCTTATACTTCACATTAGCTTTTTCAAGTCGTTCCTTCACCTTGACTTGTATTTCTTAGGTTTTTTTTTAGCAATTTGCCTGCACTCGCATAAATATTAACATTTTTAGGTAACCGAATAAGGTTTAGTGCATGATTTGTTACCTTAGTGTAAACCATGGAGAATGAAGATCGATCGATAGAGTTATGGATAGCATTGTTGTAGGCAAACTCAACTTATGCAATAAGAAAATCTCAATTATTTGGCTTATCACGACAAATACATCGCACTAAATTACCCATAGTCTTATTCACCACTTCAATCTGTCCATCGGTCTGTGGGTGAGTTGTATTACTATATTTCAAGGATGAATTAAACATACCCCACAAAATTCTCTAGAAATGACTTAGAAACTTATTGTCTCTATTAGAGGTAATTGATTTTGGAATCCCATGGAATTTCAACACCTCTCAGAAGAACAATTTAGCAATGGTTGTCGCATCTGCTATCTTCCTACATGGTAAAAAGTATGTCATCTTAGAGAATCTATTGATCACCATGAAAACTAAATCCATGCCCCTTTGCGTTCTTGGTAAACCTAGTACAAAGTCCATAGAAAGATCTTCCCAAATATTGTTAGGCACAAGTAATGACATGTATAAACCGGCGTTTGATGCATGACCTTTATAAGTTTGGCAAATTTGGCACTTAAAAACAATAGAAACAACGTCTTTCTTTGATTTAGGCCAAAAATACATTTTACGTACTTCCTCAATTTTCTTGTCTCTGCCCAAGTTTTCAGCTAACCCTCCTCCGAGTGAGTCTCTAATTACCTTCTCCCTCATTGATGTCTGCGGGAGGCATAGTTGATTACCTCTCATAAGGAACCCATCATGAATGTAGTAGTCTTTATACGGCTTCTCTCCTTAACAAGTTTGCTATATTCGTTTGACGTCTTCATCGTCAACATAGAAGTCTTTCAATTATTCGATCTTCAATCTCAACTATTAGCGTTCTGATCATGGCTACTTGTCGATTCAACGCATCTGCCACTATATTGTTTCTCTTAGCTTTATGGACAAGTTTATAGGGGAACTTGTCAATATAAGTTGACCATCTAGCATGTATCTTAGTCCTCAACTGCTTCTGATTTCCCAAATACTTCAATGCTTGGTGATCTGTATAAAGAATAAACTCCTTTCCAATTAAGTAGTACTTTCATGTCTTTAAAGCTCTCACAATGGCACAGAACTCCTTATCATAAGTAGCCCATTTTTTTCTGCCTCGCTTAGTTTCTCACTGAAGTATGCCATAGGCCTTTTCTCTTGGGATAATACTGCTCCGATACCTATCCCACTCCAGCACACTCCACTTCAAATAACTTTTCAAAGACAAGTAAGGCTAGGACCAGTGCTGTACACAGTTTCTTCTTAATAAGGGCAAAACTTTGTTCTTGCTCTTTTTCCCATCTGAACTTCCCTTTCTTCAGACAGTCTGTAATAGGAGTTACAATGCTGCTGAAATTCTTAATAAACCTCCTATAGAATGTCATCAAACCATGAAAACTCATATCTCCAATGGTTCTCGGTGTAGGCCAATTTCTAATGGCCTTTACCTTATCTTCATCCATTCGAATGCCATCTTTTCCTACAACATATCCAAGGAATAGCAAATTCTCCAACATAAATAGGCATTTCTTTAAGTTGGCATATAATTGATTTTCTCTTTAAGGCCTCAAATATAAGTCTTAAATGTCCCACATGCTCCTCTATAGATCAACTATAGATAAGAATATTATCAAAACAAACAACCACAAACTTACCGATAAAAGGTCGCAACATAAAAATTTAATTTTCTTTTTGTGTTTTCGAAGTGATTTTTTGTGTATCTTAAATAATTTTGGGTTTTTCCTAAATAAAACCAGCATTTGAATTTTGGATGACTAAAAAAGTAAGTATTCAACAATTTATTTAAGTGGGACTTGCTTTCTGATGAAGCCAAATGGTTGCAACTTTGTTTGTTATAAGGATATCTTTAGAATATTTTGATGCTAAATTTTCTTTCAGCGAACTTTATTTAAAAAATCTTAAGTTAATTTATATCTGCATTTAATTTAAAGATTCAATGACATAAAGTAAAAATTAAGAATAACACATTATTGTGTTTATAAATAATTCAATTTTAGAAAAATAATCTTCTAATGTCATTTAAATTGCGTTTTAAAAGTGATAGAGTATTATAATCTATTATTAAATAAGAAAAATATTGAAATAGAAATAAAAAAAGACTTAAATAACCTTTAAAATACTTATGGCCTGTTTGGTACGAAGGAATAGTTATTCTATTCCTAACGTATTCCTAACTATTTATTAAACCTGCGTTTG
>JANKOD010000129.1:0-13520 GCA_026284645.1 Erythroxylum acuminatum
GACAAATGAAACTGACAGTATGTAAATTACTGAGTTTGAGTAAATGGAATGAAATACATTTTGGTTTTAAAAAGTTGTCAATTTATTATTATTGTTTTATGATTGTGATGCCATGGGGAGTTTAGTGGTGGTTGTCAGTAGTGGTCTCTTATCGTAGGATATGTACTGGAATGACCTACGGGCATTCCGGTGGATACTCTATGGTAATGGGGCGCTACATATTGGATTGAATTGAGTGAAAAAAAGATTATCGGGCTTGATATTGTGAAAGCTACTGAAGAAAAGATTCAAGTTATCTAGTAAAGTTTGAAATCTGCCATTGATAAGTAGAAATCCTGTGTTAACCTGAAAAGAAGGGATATTGAGTATCATATAGGAGATAAGGTATTCTTGAAAGTATCACCATGGAAACACATACTTCGGTTTGGGAAGAAAAGTAAGCTTAGTCTGCGATACAATGGTCCTTATGAAATTTTGAAAAGAATTGGACCAGTGGCTTATCAGCTAGCTCTTCCTGAAGAATTGGTCAGGTTACATAATGTATTTCATGTTTCTATGTTGAGAAGATATCGGTCTGATGTTACCCATAAGATTCCTGTGCAAGAAATTCAAGTGTAACCAGATTTGTCTAATGAAGAAGGGCAATTTCTATATTAGCCAGAGAAATTAAACAGCTTAGGAACAAGTCAGTACCTTTGGTAAAACTACTCTGGCAACACTATGGACTTAAGGAAGCAACATAGGAACCAGAAGAAACCATGAAAGCTCAGTATCCACAACCATTTGGATTAGGTAAAATTTCGAGGATGAAATTTCTTAAGGAGGGAAGAATTGTAACACCCCACACTAGGAGTTAGAATATTGAGGAATTAGCAGTACATTGTATGCTTTGCATATTTGAGTATTCACTTATAAGTGAATATGTATTTTTGACACATAAAAATATTTGTACATGCATTCATTGACATTTTCGGGTATAATTGGTTTTAAAATTTGATTAAAATGTGAAACATGGTTTATTAGTGATGAAAAATTATTTGGAGAACGTTCCTATTATTTCAGAATTTTTGGTGAATTTTAGGAAATTTCTAAATTTTTTTTGGATTTTTTTGGATTTTGGATTAAGAAAAATAGTCCAATGATATTTTTCCATATACCACCTTTATATGAATGACAAATAGCCCACATGCAATAGGGCAATGTGTCAATGGGATATTAAAGCACGTATCACAGGTTGTGTAAAGCAAAGTTACTAAAGCTCCTTGTTGTTTTCATTTTCGAATTTATTTGGTCTTCACCAAAAGTTACTGAACCTTCATCACCGAAATATTGGTTTTGATTCTTATATCAGTATTACACTTAGCAACACAAATAAATTAGTCCAGCTATTAGTTTGCTTCTCTCTAGTCTTGCTTTTTCAGCCATCACCGAAACCTCACCACTATGGATTTTCTTAAAACAAGGTAAGCGAAGTTTTAAGTTTCTGAGTTCTGTGAATGATTCTGATGATGTGTTAGTGTTGGGAATAAATACATGCATGAGTTGTGTATGAAGCAAATATGGTGACAGTGATGAGAGAGATGAGTTGATATTATTGAGCAGTGGAAGTGTATTACCGATTGCAAGGAGTTTGTGCAAGAAGTGTTTATAGGATTTGGCGAGATCTTAGTATAGAAAGAAGTTAAATGAAGTGAAAGCAATGAGGATAGTAAAAAAGAAAAACATCAGATGAAAGATAGAAATTTACAGTAGAGAGAGAAAGCTAAAAATGATTTCACGTGCATGTATTGGTTTCTTTTAGTGTTTTAATATAAATTTGATTTTGAGTTGTGTTAAGAATGAGTTTAGATGATAAATAAGTGAAATAAAATGGTAAAGGTAAGTATACAAGTTAGTGATGAAGGATTAAGGAGAAGAGAGGAAGAACATGGAGAAAATGCAGAAAAAAAACTGAAAGAGTTGCATGAATAGTGCTCTATTTTGATGTTTGTGTTTAATCGGGAATTTTGGTTTTGTTGTGTGTTGTGGTGCTGAAATGGAAGTAGAAAAGATGGTTAATCCATTACATATATTGATTTTAAAGTGTTAAACAGGGAAAAAAACTGGGAAAAGAATGAAAGAAGAAGAAGAAAACTGGTTCAGTGAAGAAGCACGATTGCGACTTTACTGAGGGCTTCTACAAGATCGCGACATCGCTGGGTCTTCTGGAATGCCTGCACGATCGCGGCTTCCATGCTTTCCGAAGGAGGCTATTTTTTGAACATCCTTTGATCTTTTTGTTATAACTTCTTCTCCAGACATCCAATTGACATGGAAATTGAACCAATAGATTTATAACACATTGTTCTACCTCTCTATAAAAATTAGTTACCTTATGAATTGTTTTGAAAAAGAAGATTAACTGAATGAAAGTGAGGGAATCTGTTGGAATAGTATGAACTGTAATATTTTACTGAAAATACTTATGTATTTTGGTTATATCTTAGTCTGTAGAGCTCCGAATGAGATAATTATTGATTCTTATTAAACTAAAGGCATGAGGATACAACTGTTCAGAAGAGGCAAAAATGTAATTCTAGTTTTAAGAATCCAAAATCTGTTCTGAAATTGAGTTAAGAATTCAGTTGTAGTTTCAGAACAGTCAAGAAGCTTTTGAGTATAACTTTTAGTATATTGAATCAAATTGTATGATCTTGGAATCATTGGAAACCTAAGAAAAAGGACAGAAATTTTCTAGAAGGAAGTGTTACTTAAATGTTCCATTTTCTAGATCTAAATGATCATGCAAATTTAACCCAAAAGTCTGTTTTGAGGAAAAAGCAGAAATAGTGAATAAATGTATGAACTGTGGAACTTTTGGAATACAATTGATGTTTACATCAATTTGGTAAGGAAATTTACCTGGGGATATGTCATTGATTATGCATGTTACATGATGCATTTTTAAGAATGCTTATTCAGTTGCTTGAACAATTTGGTAATGTGATATTGTGATTGATTGTATATAGAAAAGCAAGTAGAGCGGCCATCTCCAGATATTGTGGGAACTTCAAGGCATTAAACAAAAGGGAGCGACTATCAGTAATCTCTAGGACGTTCTTATCTTACTTTGTTTTGCTTAAGGTTGAATTGATTTTGATTTATGCTAATTGTGTTCTTAATTCTAAACAATGATTGTCTAAGATGTTTGATGCATATGAATATGATTGACTAATTATTTTTGCACATGAAATGAACTTGTTTTGTTTTGGAAACTGTTAAATCCTAGTTGTGGGTAAATAGGCATCCCTAGAAGGTTTTGCAGTTGCTCTTGTGACACTTCGATGTTGATACTTTTGTTTCTGCTGTGACACTTCGGTGTCGGGACTTCTGTCCCTCCTGTGACACTTCAATGTCGAGACTTCTGTCTCTCCTGATATTGATGCCATTTATGGTATGTTAGACCCCGAACATTTCTTAGAAGTTAGAACTATTAAATGGGAAATTATTGGCGATTAGTTATGAGTAAAGAACAAATGAATAAAAATTCTTGAATTAGAAATGATAGACAAGCGTAAAGTAGTGAATGAGAAATATGGATAGATTCACGCTTTGCTTTGGTGTTTTTGGTGGATAAGAGATTTTGAGTTGATGAAGGATATGTATATATGTGTATGTCCTGTTATTAATGTTCATGATTAATCATGGACTATATTTTCTTATAGATGATATTGATTTGAAATGGAGTTAAGAATGAGGAGCAAATAAAGTAGAAAAGGTGATCTAGGCATGAGTTGTGTTAAGGAAAGATTTTGAAACAAAATAAGTAGTTGATCTGGAAAATGTTCACTGAGTATACTTTAGTCTTTTAGCCACAACTTTTTTCTAGTTATCAAAATGAGATAATTCTTGATTTGGATTAAACTAGAAACATATGGCTACATTTCTTATGAATACATAAAATTTAAATTCAGTCTTTAGGAATCTCAAAATTTGTCATGAAGTTGAGAACTGGGTGTAGTACATTGGGAGATGAATGTAAATTTTTTGTTATGACTTCAGGGAAAATTCTGGATTGATCTAGATAGATTTAGACAAAGTTATCTTCTAGAAAGTTGTAAGTCTTTTATCTTTCTAATGGTATATTGTATGAGAATTTTGGACATTGGAGTCGAAAGTTATGATCCTTATAAGTGGAGATGCTCAGGAGCATATTGTCGGTGATGACATCATATCGTCTGTGATGACATCATATCGTTTGTGAAGACGTATCGTCTATGATGACGTCATATCGTCTGTGATGACGTCATATCATCTGGTGAAGATGCTTCTTCTATGGTTGACCATCTACTTCTTCTATGGTTGACCATCTGCTTCTTCTATGGTTGACCATCTGCTTCTTCTATGGTTGACCATATGCTTCTTCTATGTTTGACCATCTACTTCTTCCATGATTGGCCATCTACTTCTTCTATGTTTGACCATCTGCTTCTTCTATGTTTAACCATCTGGTTCTTCTATGATTGACCATCTGCTTCTTCTATAGTTGACTGAAACTTCTTCTGTGAACTATTCATCTAATCTTTTTGTCTGGTCCAATTTTGTCCCTTTAGAAGATAAAATTTGTCTTTGAGGTCTTCATGAACGTTGTAGATCTTGAAGCCTTCTTTCAAATTGTCCAATAATTACCTTGATCCAACATCTCTAGTGAAGGTTATGCTGCTTTTCCCGAGACAGGTTCAATATGATTGAGAACAAAACCTTGTTTGATTCTTTCGGCAATAACCTTGTTATCCGATCTCCAAATGAAGTGATTCTTAGACCAATAGTTTCTTTGCACATTTCTCTATCTCTCCATAGAATTTTATAGCATTTGGTATTGATTTTAAAAATATTTTTTTAATCAAATTAAGGGTATCGATTGGAAGAGTATGAATTGGATGTTTCACTGAACGTACTTTGGTATTTTGATGATTTCTGGATCGATAGAGCTCTGAATGAGATGATTCTTATTTAAAAATAAATTAGAGACATGGAACTACAAATGGTATGAAGAAATTGAAATCTAATTCAGTCTCTAAGACTTTGAAATTATGGATGGAAGTTGTGCATAGCATACTGTTTTAGAATAAGAGCAGTCTTAAAATGTTTGGGGCAATACTTTCAGATTTCTGAGCCAAATGAAATGTTTTTGGTGTCATTAGAAACTTAAGACAAGGGGGCAACATTTTTCTAGAAGAAAGTGTTATGTCAGAATGTTCAAAGGTACTTTTGGCAAGACACTTAAGCATAAAACACGTAAGGATAAATGGAAGGGAAAATGGGACATTTCTCAATCATTAACGGCATAATTGGAAGAAATGTTGTCTTGCATTTTAAGAAGAGAGAAGAAAGAAAATTAAAGAGAAAAAGAGAGAGCATCATGAATAAGAGAGAGAAATACGAAGAGAAGAAGAGAAGGAGAGAAAGAAGAGAAAATAAGCTAGGGTTTAATTTTTCTTAGTCTTCAAGAGAGATTTTGGAGCTGCTCAAGAAGAGGAAAAGGTAGAGAAAGAGAAGAGCTTCCCTTTGAGCTAAATATCCCTTCATTTGGTGAAGAATGAAGGTAAGATCATTTTGAATCTTCTGGAGTTTTGGAAGGATTTTAGTTTATAGAGTTTAGAAAATGCATGGGTTTAAGTATGCTAGAACCAATTTTAGTGATTGTGCTTTATGGGACTTTCGATTGAAAACCTTATTGAGTTGGAATTTCTTTATTGTATAAAGAGATCAAAAGAGGCAATAGGAACAAGAGGAGAGGCATTTTAAACAAGTCTATAAGAAAGGAAATCAAAGTGGGTTACATGTTTATAATTGATAATGTTTTTACAAATCAAGAGAATAAAATGGTTTCAATTACTTCATAAATGTGCATATATTGCTTTTAAATGATTTAAAGAATTTACTTATATGTGTGTATATGTTTAATTGATTGGATTTGAATTGTTGTGAATGTGTAAACAAAAAGTATTGTGATGTATGATCATATTATTCCATTGAAATGCGTCATGGCATTTTTGTACAAAGAAAAAGAGGAAAAAAGCATGAGAATACGAAAATGTATGATAAAATGATTTTTGAGCATGATTATGTGGTTCTGTTTGGGTGAGAGTGGAACCATTCTGTTCATCACGTGCACGTCGACAAGAGCCTTCTCCCGACTGCCCTCTTGTAGCATATGAGCTCTAAAAATGGACTCATTCTGTTCATGGGGTAAACTTCGGTTTCTCCATTCTGCTTCCATAGGACCCTTGAGCCATTTGTTGTGCATTGCATCTATGAATTGTCAAGTTGATGCATATATGATTTGTATTATTGTGATTTGGTTGAGAACTATGCTTTTCTTGAATTCAATAAGAATTTTCTATGAAAAATAAATAATTTCAATGGTTTTGCTTGTTATCAATTATAAACTTGTCACCCACGAGCTTTCAAGCTCACCCCTTTTTTGTCCCATCTTTAGGTGATAGCTAAGATATCAAGTGAATAAGAGCCTAAGGTAATTGTTTCAAATTTGCTATTTTGTATTTTATAATAAGCCAATGATGTGGCTTTTGATATGTAAATAAAGTTGTTCAAACTCTTTTTCATTAGTAATGAAATGATAGATTGAACTAGTTTCGGTTGTGTATGTTCATAATTGAATTCTTTGTTAAAATGGTTGAGTTGGAGTAATAAGTTTGTTTTGATGTTTGACTGTCGTGGGCATGCCACCCTTATAGGATAATGCTTAATAATGGTTCATGGAAATCACCCTATAGGATATGGTTAAGGAGATTTCATGGGAATATGCTCAAGTTTTATGGTATTTATAAGAGTTAGATTCCGGAATCAAACGGAATCCAACATTGTTTGGTATCAAAACGAGAGTTGGGTTCCAAAAATGGGACCTAACATGGTATCTCCTATATAAGTCTTGTTACCCACTTCTGTTCATAGACTTACAGTATAATTGGTTTTGTATTTTGATCTATGAGGAGTTTTGACACAGCAAATTTAAGAATTTGATCTGATGGGTTAACACCCTATTCTAATAATCTATTCTGTATTTTGTGTGTTCAGTTCTATTATGAAAATTCTTTATGTTTGAGATGCTTATGCTTTAACAATTTAGTATTAGTTATTGTTACACATAGTTTAGTTATTACTCACTAAGCTATATGCTTAGCACAGTGGATTTGCCCCATGTAGGTTCAAAGAGAAGGTTATAAAGATTGGGATAAGACAACCACAATGGCCAAAGGAGATTGAGTTTTGTTTGTGAAAATGTATTTTTGAGTTTGTCTTTGGGTTGTATTTGATAAAGGAAACATTTTGGATTTGTTTGAAGGTTTGTCATAACCTTAATTTAGGTTGGTCTTGGAATTTATGGTATGTAATATGATAAGCACGGTATAAATGACATGTAATGTATGTTTGCTTGAGATTCTGGAAATGCATGTATGAAATGTTTAGTATGTTTTGGATTTGTTCCGATTTGGTTCTTTATGTATATTATATGTATTTGTATGTGGCACTTTGCATATCCACCCATGGGGGTATGAGGGTGTCACATGCGTAACCTGCTCAGGTTAAACTCAACAAAAACATGCTCTACTAGCCATGATAAGGGTTAGAAAGATAAGTGTAATAAGAACAGGATAAGTTAAAACATGGGTAAAGCAAAGAATAGGTAATAAGCTCAAGTGGGCTAACTAGTGGTCAACATGCTTTGGGTTGGCTTTTTGGTTAAGTGGTTTAAAATCCTAGGGGCCTTTATCATGTTTATGTAATGCATGCACAAATTTAGTCTCAATAAGATATGAAGCAAGTTCTAAAGATACAAAGCATTGAATGAAATCATACATCAAAGAGACATATTGAAGGTTCAAAAGCTCACATGGGTAATTGAACCCAAGTTTCTTAGATAAATTGATGACATTTTCATGACTTTTACTACACTTCTTGGCTCTTATTTTTAGATTTTATGCTTAATTTGACTCTTGAGTGCTTGCCTTTACTTTATGAAGTTTGAGAGTAAATTTGTCACAAATAATTGGTAATTGCACTAAATTAATTTTCTGAGAACAATTGATACTGCAAACTACCAGTTGTTTATTGTAGGAGACTCAAGAAGTAGAGGTAAGGAGTAGAGACAAGGAGTGAAGGCTGAAAATGATAAGTCAACAATTCAACCAAGCAACAGGAAAGTTTGCCGCAACGAAAGTTGATGTTTCGCCGCAGGAAGCATGAAAAATTAACGCAGAGACTCTTCAGTTAATTTCGCTGTAGTGTGAATTAATTCTGTTTCCCCGAAGAATGCAGTAGATTATTGAAGAAACCTTTCGGGAAAAGTTCGCCGCGGTGAACACATCCTATCACCGTGGAGAACCTTTAAATACCCAAACCATTTTTGGAAATTTATCCACTGTACAACCCGATCCATCAACCAGATTTATAAAAACTACCTATTTTAGGTTAAGAAAGGAAGAGCCGACAATAGAGAATACTCACTCACTCTCTCTACCATCCGAAAAACTCTTCTACACACACCCTCATCTCCTCTCATCCATACCACTATTCTGCTCCATCCACCGTCGACTGCTACCATGGATGCTTCCAGTGGGTTCTCAGTTGTGAAGTCGCATGGAGTTATACGTGGCTAGGCACGTCTCTCCTCTTGAAGATGTAGCGATGGCTTGAATTCAATGGGCTTAGAAGGGGAGTGACTTAATCCATGTTTAGCTACGATTTATAAATTCCTAGGTTTAGGAAATTTACAGTTGAACATTCTTGATTAAAGTTTAATCAAGTATTGGATATCCATTGTGTTGTTGGGATTTGTTGATGTAGAACTTTGAGCATTAAATATATGAAGTCTCATATATGTTTATTTGTGATCTTGTTGAATCTCTTCATCTTGCATAGTTGTGTTTGATATTGAGTTGCTTTGAGATCCCAAGTAACTTGTTGCATTGATTTACCCACTACACACACTAAGGGCATTTAAGAAGGTCTTAAGGAATGGAGTTAATTAATTTAGACCTTGACTTAAAGAGTTCCTTAAGGTTTAACTTTTGAAACTTAGTGATTTCACTCCCACCAAAATTATTTTGAATTATGATAGCCAAAGCTCATTTTCAAGAGGATTCTATCACATTCGATCATTGTCTTTATCTTTCCAATTTCTTTTCCCAAAAAATAAAAAAAAAACTTTTTATGCACTTTTCTTACAATTCATTTAATTTGGTTAAGAATTCCAAAAATCAAAACCCACTCCTTACTAATTTAGCTTGTATTTGATGACAAATAGGCTAGCTTAGGTCCATTACATTAGGTTCCGATTGAGTGAAACGACCCGAGGTTGCAACCTATATTGCCATCCATTGATTATATTTTTTATTTGACCTCCTAGGGTAAGAACAAAAGGCTTCGAATTAAAATGGTGTTGTTGCCAGGGAACTAAGTAATTGGTTCTCTAGGTTAGCTTTTGTCATTTTTGCTGCTAATTGAGGTTAGGAAACTTTTCTTTTAGATTCAATTTTAGATAGTTTAGCTTTATACTTGTCAATAGTATAGGATTTTAATTTCTTTGCATAGCATTTTAATTTTGAAAACATAAACAAAAAGAATACTCAACAATTGCACTTTTCATACTTAGCATTCTTTTTACACCCAAATAGTTTTTGAGTCATTTCTTTGATTTTTTTTGGTTCATACATACATACTCTACTTGCATACATACTCTCACACATACTTTTACACACCTATATACTTGCATCCATCACATCTCACCTCTTATTTGACTTTGTGTGCTTGCAAGTAAATTTTGTTACATTTTATTTTCATTTTAATTGTTCCCGTGCATGCCCTGAAACGCTAAAATTTTGCCTTTCTACCCTGAAATTGAGAGACGTTTGAGAAAGATTAGAAAGGAGAGGAGAGAAAAAGAGAGAAGTAAGGTAGTTGTTAAAGAAGAATCTAGTGGGCCAAATAGTGAGAGCGACTCTTTAGACAAAATGATAATAGCCGAGAACCCAGCCTTTTTGCAAAACCCTAACTTTCATGCTAACCAACCTAGGAATGGTGAAAATGGAGGAAATGGGGAGCATGAGCGAGTTAGAGAAAATAATGGGAATCAAAGAAGGAGAACCATTAGGGAAGCAACTACCTCTGATGTTAATTATGATCCATTTACTGCTGATTGTCCTAATTTTGACGTGAATTTTGAAGTTAAAGGATTGCTAATTAACTATCTTCCTAAATTTCATGGCTTGGCAGGAGAAGATCCCTACATGCATTTGCAATCTTTGTCCATGATCTGTCAGAGTATAAAACCAGTGGGAGCTTCACTTGATCAAGTAATATGGAAGGTTTTTCACCTATCATTGGAAGGAAAAGTAAGTGTTGAGCCCCAATTCCGGAGCCTAACATTCGGAGTAATAAAACATGAGCATAAAACTTTGTAGGGTCCTTTCCATGAGCCCTCAGTAGCCATCATCCCACAATGGTGGCATGCCCTCAATCATATAGCACTGGCCTTGGGACAATTAGCATAACTTTCAATAGAGATGTCAAATTTAGATCATTCTTAGACGGAAGATTTATAGATCTATAATTTTCAAGAAGACCTTGAAGGTAGATTCTATCATTTAGAAGGTCAAAATTGGACTATACAAATAGTGCACAGAAGAAGTTTCGGTCAACATAAAAAGAAGCAGAAAGTCAACTATAGAAGATATGACGTCATCACTAGACGATATGACGTCATCACAGACGATATCTCTTCATAGACAATATGATGTCATCGCAGACGATATGACATCATCACTAGAGGATATGACATCATCACAGACAATACTATCTATACCCCTGAGCATCTCCAATTATAAGGACCATAACTTTTGACTCAAATGTCCAAAAATTTCATACCATATACCGTTGGAAAGATAAAAGAAAGACCTACAAATTTCTAGAAGACAACTTTGCCTAAATCAGCCTAGATCAACCTAGATTTTTTCCTGAATTCAGAACACAATTTTTTTTCCTTATGTAAACTGGAAAATGCACTGGACAAACTTTGAAAATCATGAGTAAAAATGCAATCATACTCCATTAGCATCAAAAGATGATAGTTTTACAAAGCTTTAATGGGCATTTCAAGCCACAAATACATTAATATCTCAAAATCCCAAAATACATAAGATACATGAAAAATGAGTTACCCAAAATACATAAGATACATGCAAGTAAAGCCTTGTTTTACAAAATAAGTTACTCAAATGCATCGGAGTGATGCCTTGACCCTTGACTACTCGATATCTTGCTCATCACCTGGATATAGGGAGGAGAATGGGGGTGAGTGTAAAGTTCGTGGATAACAATTTTATAATCGGTAATAAGCAAAGTCATTTATAAACTCACTTCCATCACAAAAATTCACCTTTATGCAAACTATGTGACCGGCGTCGTAACGCAGTGGCAAGTCTAGGTCGATCCCACAGAGAGTGAGTGTAAAGTTTATGAAATGAAAATAATCGGTGTTTACACGTAATTAGGGGGTTTGGATTTTTGGAAAAAAGAAAAATAAAATAAAACTAACTAATAAAAACAAATTAAAGAAAACATGCAAAAATGATAAAAAACGGGGAATTTGGTAGGGACCCGGTTCTTCGGTTCAATCTTGGCCTAAACTCTGACTAAGCATATTTTATTAATTTGTTGTTCTTTAACCTCTCCTAAAAATTATTAATCGTGGATTAAAAATTAACCCGAGTTTTCCTTTAGATTGTATTTAATCAAGATACGATCGTTAATTAAACCTAACCACCTAACAACCTAGGATACGATCTCTAGATTTAATTAGGCAGTAGCATTACGAATTAGGAAAATCGATTAATCAAAGCAACAACCACATACGATGCGTCATTTAATCTAGGTCATGTTATCCCTAATGATTACGAATCATTAGTTGCTACATATGAATTTCAACAAAATAATTACGGATTATATTGAAATTCTAGCAATGGGGTTGAAATCGACAATTCAATGAATGCATTAAAATCATCAAATCACAATACCCGATAGGTTCATACACAAATAACCGAATAATAACGAAAATCCGATTATCCATACATAATACCCAAATTAATTAGCATAGGATAATACAATCAATTTTTAATAAGAGAAAGAAACAACAAAATAATTAAAACAATACTTAACCCGGGTCATTGACGTCAATTTTACCTTCGAACCGACGTCGGGTCGTTTAACTCTTCATGGGTCTTTTCCGAAAAATTGCTTTAGACCCCATCTTATTCTCCCACCGAAAATTCCTAACAAGAAATCCCCTTTCACTCTTCACTATTCTCAATTGGACAAATAAGAATTGCAGCTCTCTTTTCCTCCACGCAGCCAGACTCGACCCCAGCAAGCCACGCCTGCTCTCCAAGCCAATACTGTTCAATCGATGTGACAAATTAACTTTGCCACTCTCCTTGTAAAACCATTGTTTGCTCTCTGCTTTGCGTCGTTCACTCTGTTAAATTGAAGACCCTCTGCCCCGATTTTCTTCTTTGTTTGCGCCTCAGCCTCCAAACGGTTTTATTCTTTTGTAGCCTCTTTCTACTGTACAATGACTTGACAAATAAGGGTCTCAATCATGTTTTTAAACCTTGCAGTCTCTGCTTGTGTGTCTTACTACCGAGCTCCTTGTGCGTCTCTCACGTGTGTCCTCCGTTGTAGTATCTTCATTTTGATTGCCGTCTCAAGTGATTTAATTGTCTCATTGGACAATTAAAACTCTCAGCTATAGCCTCGTATGCCACCTGTTGCGTTGGCCTTGTGTGTTTTTATTGCTTGATTTTTTAATGCCTCCAGTGTGTGTTATCCTCATGCATCTGTCGTGTCTTGTTTAATTGGCGTCACCGTAAACCCTCCTTGTTCTCCAAAAGCTTTAAAATCCTCCTCTCTTGGACTGCCACGTTGCTCTTTCGTTTTTGTGTCTAATGTTTGCTGCCTCCACGTGTTGCTTCAGCGCCGCTATCTCCCAGCTGCAGCTTACTGAATTTGCTTAATTAATTTGTTTCCTCCTTTTATTTGCGTGTATGCGACGTGATCCTCCTTGATTATAGCTTGTCTCCCTTAAACGATACATTTGGCTTCTAATTGATGGGACAATTAAATGAGGCCCTCTTTAAATCCCTCTCTTCTGCTTTAACGCATACTGATATGCATTTCCACTCCAGCTAATTCCACTGTGCTTTCATTTGTGTACGCTGGCTCATTAATTCCCTCATTAGACAATTAATTTCCAATTACAACTCTCTCAGGTGTATCGTCCATTACTTACGCCTCTCACATGATTTAATTGCTGCCAATTGATCTTTTTGCTCATGTCATTTGTGTCCCAATTTGCTTTAAAATCTTGTCTTTTTGGTCTCAAATATATATCAACATATCCAACCTAGCAGTAAACACAAATTGAACATCAGTTAAGCATTTTATCTTAAAAATAGGATTGA
>JANKOD010000129.1:17479-43511 GCA_026284645.1 Erythroxylum acuminatum
ACAACCTTTGCTTTAAGTGCTTGCTCCAAAGGTTCTTCTTGCCTCTTCTTGATCTTGTCTTCGTGAGCTTGTAAAGATCCCTCTAGTTGTTCAAATGTCAAAGAGTCTAGATCTTTAGACTCCTCAATGACACAAACCACATAATCAAACTTTGGGCTCAAGGAATGAAGAATTTTCTCTACTACTCGAATATCTTCAACTTGATCTAAATATCTCTTCATTTGATTCACAATGGCCTTCACTCGTGAACAATAATCCGAGATTGATTTGGATTCCTTCATACGCAAAGATTCAAAATCACCTCGCAATGATTGGAGTCAAATTTTTTTACCTTATCAATTCCTTGAAAGGAACCTTGCAAAATCTCCCATGCTTTCTTTGAAGTGGTTGCATCGACTATCTTTTCAAACATTGAATCATCTAAACATTGATGGCTGAAGGTGAGGGACTGTTGATCCTTCTTCTTGATCTTTTCCAAAGCATCCTTCTCATTTTGAGACAAATCGTCTTCACTTTGGGGTTGCATAAAACCTTTCTCTACAATCTCCCATGCATCTTATGAGCCAAGCACGGCTTTCATGCGAAGACGCCATGTTTCATAATTTTCTTTTGTGAGGCGAGGGAATTGAAATAAGTATAATCCACCATTATTTGTTATTTCTCAAAGAACTTGACTCTGATACCACTTTGTTAAGAAGTGAAGAGGTTTATAGAGGAGAAAATTGTTTAGAAGAAGAGGTTGTATTTCACTTTAATAAATTTAGTTCAAGTACAAAGAGGTATTTATAGGTACAAAAATGACTCTTCATATCTAAGTACATAAACCCATTAATAAACCCAAATAAATAAGCCATACTTGAACTGAAAACTATACATGAACCAATATTTAATTATATAACTAATACATGAACATAATTAAACTTCTAACAATAAACTTAAACATCCATGTATCTAGAATTTAATCATCCATGTATCTAGATCAACTTTCAAATTACTCTTCAACAGTCTTCCTAATTAGAAGCATAGATACTAATGTATGAATTGCTTACAGGCCTCGCGAGTTTGCAACTTGAACTAGGTTTTTGGGCTTCATTTGCAGTTTAATAAAGCAGACTCTATGCTATAGTATAGTAATAGTATTGGAGCAACTAAAATCTGAGAATTGATTGCCCGGGAAGGTGCATTATCCAAAAGTATTGGAGACTCTGTATCTGCGTTCAACCGTGAGATCACTTTGAGATAATTTCCTGTTAATAAATCGCTTGAAACTTCATGTATAAGCAAGATTCATAATGAATGTTGTTGTTGTTAGGACGTGCATTTTTAATTTTTTTTATAAATTGTCAACATAAATAATAGTTTGAGTATTATAAGTTTTTGTGAAATTTCTCGAACTGCTATATATGACTTGTATTGTTTATTTTGCAAATGGATGAGAAAATATAAAATCTTCATATGATATTAAAGCATTAGAAATTCTTCTTTCTCAGTTTTCTCAATTTTTTGTTTTCTTTTGAGTTTCTTTTACTAATCAAGTTGGTAGTTCCTTTGTGCATTCTACTGAGCATATGAATCTTGTGTGAGAAGATCATCAAAGTGTTGAATTGGTTCCAGAGTCCTAATTCTGGTTCATAGAGGTAGTTTATCTAGGGTGATGTTCTTCTAATATTGCTTCTAATTTTCCTCTTTTAAAAGAATAATACGGCAAGCTGATTATTCTTCTTCAGCAAACCATTGATACTAATGCTACCGGTACTCATATTAACACTATTTGAACTCAGATTCAACATTTTGCTACTTACATTGGTGGGAATCTAATAACCTTTTGTCTTGCTATTAAAACACTATCTACATATTGGATTATAGATAATATAGCTAGTCACTTGAACTGTTTGTTTCTTATAAGCCAGCTAGCAAGAAAAGTAGCTTATATTAGTTCATTACTACTGGCTTCTCAATTCAAAACAAGTATCTTTGTAACTTTGTTGAGTCTAAAAGTGATTTTTTTTTGTAATTATGTTACTTTAAATTCCATTGTAAAAATTGATGTTTGGCTTTTTAGATTGAATCATTTGTCCATTCCATGTTTAAAACTCTTATAGAGATTGAATCCTGATATATGTGAATTTCCTCACATACTATCACACCGAGTCGTCTTGCTTTAACCTCTTTAAAGCTTCCCTCGCGAGCCATGAAATGTTGTTGGAGAGGAATTGATCATTTAGCTCCTTCTTCATCTTCTCCCAAGTGTCAATGGGAGGTCTCCCCGCACTGATATCATTGGAGGTTCTCGTTCTCCACCACAGCTTTGCATCCTCCACCAAATACATAACCGTGATCGACACCTTCTTCAAGTCAGCCACCTTTGCCACAGCAAAGTACTGCTCCATGTCCCATAAGAAACTTTCAAGCTCTTTGGCACTCTGCTTGCAGTCGAAAACTTGTGGTTCTCGCACCTTCACCAAAGTGCTTTCAACACGCCCAACATCCCACGTTGCAACGGCACGCCTTAGGATCATGATCTCGAATCTAGAGTCCTCCAGTGCCTTCATCAGCTCCGCGATTTGATGTTGCAACTATTGGATTCGCGCTTCCAACATCTCGAATCGAGTATTGTAAGATGCGACATCTTCTTCCCCTTGAGGAATCGGCCCAATGAGTGCCTCAACTCGGTTGAAATGTTCCGTCAAATTGCTACCTCCTGCCATACCGAAATTTAGGCTCTGATACCAGTCATTATAAAACTTTCCCTTCAAACATGAACTTGTCCCACAAGATGCACCAACCTCTTTGCACGGTAATCTCACTTAACTCCGTTAAAGTAAGATTCAGCTTAATCTAATAAAATTGTTTGCAACATTTGTCACTTTGCTAAATAAAAGAAGCTTTCATTTCCTCTTAGTAAATCTACTTTTACTGATATTTTTCACCTTATTCATATTAATATTTAGGGTCTAGTAAATACAGTTACTCTTTATCGTCATAGATTTTTTCCTACAATTGTAGATAGTTTCAGTCATTTCATTTGGGTCTATCTTTTGAGAACCAAAGACTGTAGCTTATTTTATTAATAGGATACCTTCATATATTATTTGAAACAAAACTCCTTTTGAGTTTCTTTAACATTTAAAAGTTTTATTTATTGTCTTGCTTTGCATCTATTGTTGATGTTCATATTAAAAAAGTTTAATTTTAGAGCACTAAAGTATGCTTTCTAGGTTGCCCTTTTAATACCAAAGGTTTTTGGGTTTATGATATTAATAATGGTCAAATTCTAGTTTCTAGGAATGTTTATATTACTTTTATGAATATATCTCTTCTCATTCTCAGCAGTTATCTAGTGATATTAGTCACTCTATTATACTTTAAGCCTCACTCTTAAATAAGGATGACAATAGGTCAGATTGGGTTGTACAAAATTTTTGCCTAAGTTTGATTGGACTTGAAATAACCTTAGGTCAAGCTCGGTCTGAAGCTTGAAAAGGTTCTTGAAGGCTGTTAAGCATTAATGTTAATGTGATGTAATAAATCCAAAGTTGCAAGCTTTAAAATCTAACAATACATAGGGGCTAGTTGATTTACCACCTAATAAACAATCCATTGGGTGAAAATGGGTCTTTAGAATTAAGCATAAGGTCGATGATAGCATTCAGAGATATAATGTTAAGGAAGGTCTACTAAAACTTGTGGTCTACCACTGAAATATAAAGATTGTCACACTAACTTACCAAATGCTACTACCACACCACATGTCCTATCTTCTTTCATATCATATAGCGGCCTCTCACACAAGCAAAGAACATTTTATACTTTTGTTGATACAGTTTCAAAACTGAAAAGCTTCTTAAAGGTTGTCAAACATCTATGTTGGTGTGAAGCAAAAGATACAGAGTTACAAACATTAAAATTTAGCAATACACACGGGCTAGTTGATTTATCACCTAATAAACAATCCACTGGGGGCAAATAGGTCTTTATAATTAAGCATAAGGTAGATGATGACATTGAGCGATATAATGTCAGGCTAGTAGCGTGAAGATGACAAATGTTAGAACTTTATTAGTAGTTCTATTCACCAGTAGCATCTTCATCAGCTTAATGTTAAGGCATTATAATGACTTAAATGAAGAGGTTTATACGTAAATACGGATGGCAATGAGTCGGCCCATAAGCCGGTCTCGTTAATTTTTTAAAATAATTTTTTAAAAATTAAAAGTATAAAACATATTTTTTTTTTCAATTGAGTCCAAGTTTAGGTTGTCCAGGCCCAGCCTATCTGAAACCTAACTCTTCTAACAAAACGATGCCGTCTTACTTAAAAGAGTTAAACCTCGAATTAAGTTGGACTTGATTTAGCTCATGAACTGACTCATTGAAAACATCTTAATTTAGACTTATAGATTAACTCATTGTCATCTCTCCACTTAAATGCCACTTAACTTTCTATTTCTCAATCTCGAAAGTTTACATATTGTTAAAATCTCTCTATAGCCTTAAACAGGCAAGCAGATGGTGGAAATCACACCTCACAGCAACATTACCTCAAGGCTTTGCACAAGCTCCATTGGACCCTTCTTTGTTAGTAAAACCTGGTTCTTCAAACTTCATTGCTTCGCTCACTTATGCAGATGACATTATTTTAGCTAGCAACTCAATGGTTGAAACTGATTTTGTAAAGCAGTTTCTTCATTCAACTTTCACAATCAAGGATGTTTTTCAGGTCTTGTGCTATGTTAACAATAGGCAAGAACCTCTTCTCTCCGTCATCATCAGCTATACAACTCAAAGAGTTTTTCTGATAGTGACTAGACTTCACGCCCAAACACCAAAAAATCAATTTTAGTTGCTACAATTTTCTGGGTGATTCCTTAATTTCCATGGAAAGCAAAGAATGAAAGATTCGGAAGCAAAAAGTAACAGACATACTATAAATTCAATTGATACTAACATGTATGTTACATCAAATACCATATATACATTAAGAAAATAGTATTCTGTATTTGCTAATTTTTACAAACACATTGCTCTCACACCTTGTTTCCACAATCCTCCCCGCGATGAATCAATTCTCAAAAACCTAACATAAGGAGATCATTTCTTTTTCTTTTTTTTTGGTCTACCCAGCAGACATTGTGAATCTTAAGAACTGTTTGCTCTGTACAGCAGATTTCTCAAAAGTGACAGGGCCTTCGGTATCAAACACCGTCAAAGTGAAGCTCCCCGTGCAAATTTCTTTGCATGTGATTGACCAAAGCCATTACAGGCTTTAAACCTACTGGAATTGCCTCACTGGGAGTGGAGATAATAAATGGTCCAATACAGTTCACCGAGGACCAACCTGTTCACAAGACGAAAGACAATCTTTGACAGGTCAAAGTGAGTAATAACGGAAGAAGGAAGAGCAGAACTATCCCAATACGGAAATAGAAATAATCCTTCCCAATGAAACATCTCTGGAACTTTTCACCAAATATTTTAGGTAAAAAATCCTATGAGATACGCAATTACCAATTTAATGCGTGCAATAGATGTTTCATTGGAAAACTATAGGTACAGAGGCTTCAAGCATCTTTAGGATCTAAATGTCCGTCACCCAATAACTAAAGCAAACACCTCACCGACAGGGCAGCATAAATACAGAAGTTGAACTTCTAATATCCAACATTTTGACCTTCAGAAAGTAAGATTACCCAATCTGCTGTCCCAAGCTAAGATTTTAAGATCGCCGTCCTATATAAGGAGAAGCTGAACCCAAGGATGTTGGCAATGGCCTCTTGACAAATGGATGATTTAAAAGCTGATCTGCAGTAGGGCGATTGTCGGGATTAACCTGTAAACACTGCATAATAAAATCCGTTGCATCGTTGGAGAGTGAATCAGGAACAGGAGGAGGTACACCTTTGCCAATGCTATACAAAGCTTGCATTTGCTGAGTCACAGAAAGAAAATACACTATTAAATGCCACAAACAGATATAGCAAGATCATTTCTTGTAGCTGATTGCGGAGCAATGTGCCAAATTCAATCAAATACCAACCAGAATAAGGATATGCAATTAGAATAGGTTACAGGTTCCAGCTACTCATGACCGTAGCCAAAGCATATATGTCATAACGAAAACCGAAAGGTATCACAAAAGCTCAGTTGAATGAGAATAAAGTCGTATGAATCATTACTAGAATAATGTTCATTCAAAATTGTTCCACTTCATTCTGTTTTGCGAACCAGAAATATATAAAGGCAGTCCGGGAAACACATTGAGCAAACAATACGATAAAGTACTAACCTCAATTAATGTTTTAATTGAATTTGAATTATCTGAGATTAATTTACTCTCCCGATGGTAAAACGTATTGCAGATTGTCCAAGCTCAACACAATGGGGTTTAGAATAAAAGACAAAAAGTAGTTCTTACACAACAAATGCGAGTATGGAATCACAGTGAAGCTTAGAATTAAAGGCAAAAAAGTGGTACTTACACACTCCAAATGGGAGTATGGAATCTCACGGGTTAGCATCTCCAGAACAGTACACCCAAGACTCCATATATCAGCAGGAAGTCCATAACCTTGGTTTTTACGGTTGACAACCTGCATCACAATATTTTTAGAAAAAATGATTAGAAGATCTTTTATCAATCAAATAGACAAGAAAGCAAAATTTAAAGAAAACCATTTTACAGATTCTAAAAGACATAGGAACAATGTGTGAACAACTTAGAATTAATAGAACAGACTACATATTATAAAACCCATCAAATTACAATTGAAACATGTACTCAATTTTCTCATATGTAGCTGATGTTTCTAACAAGAGGTTCTCAATAGAAATCTCAATGGATATCTTAAGAAGATAATGCCAAACACAAAGGTTTAATAGGAGGATAAAAGACCTGAAAACATTAATGGCAAAATTTGTTCAATGCTCATTTATATGCTTTATATTTCAGTTCAAATTTTATCCTCTTACAACCTCCGCAATTCTTACATATGGCTTCATAAAGTTAATTTCACACAAACACATATCAAAATAATTGTAGCAGGTTGTTGTCCTTCACTCGACTGACTGGTACTGCAGGAGAATAGATGTGTCAGGAAAAGATAAAGAAAAGCGTATAGAAGCGGTTTAAATTGAAGCCAAAATTATCTCTACAAAATTTTATGTAAATAAATTTCTCTCAAGTCAAAAAGCATAGACAAAAACCTCAGGTGCCATCCAGAATGCCGTCCCCTTGCAAGATTTAACATCATTTAATTTGGTTGCCTGAAAATGAAAAGGATGCAATCAAGAGAAGAAATTAATACTTTTAGAAGTCCAAAGGAAGCGAGGATATAGGCAAAATGAACAGAAGCGTTACCTTTGCCAATCCAAAATCTGCAAGTTTCACAGATCCATTTGAATCAACTAAAATATTTGCACATTTGATATCCCTTGAATTCAAAGAAAGTTCAATGAGGACAAGCGTACTACACATAATATTGCTACAATTCACTTAACATTTATATGTTTGCTTAGAACATGAGGCATAGTAGATAATGGAAGCATGTAAATCATACATACTCCAAAATTCATCAAATAAACAGTCAACAGAACAAATAAATTTCAACCAAAAACAAAATAAGATAGATTGTTAGACCATGCGAACAACAAATGACATTGAATCCACCCATTACCTGTGAACAACATCACGATCATGAAGATACTTTAAACCATGCAATATCTGTCTTGTGTATGCACAAACATGGGAATCCAGAAAATGATACTTGTGATAGACACCTAGAAGGGAACCTTGAGTTACAAGCTCAAGGAAGATATACAGATTTGATTCATCCTGCACAAATCAATTCAAGAAAAATGTTAAAAACTGTACTCTCACATGTGCTTAACTGATGAAGCAATTTCCAATAACAATTAGGAAACAGTTTTAACTTCTAAAGCATCATAAGAATAAAATAATAATAATAAGAGTAGATGCAAATATAAAACTGAATTGAGGTTGCAACATTCATACATCTTAAGAAAGGAAACGGTACCTTATCTGTGCCATAATATTGAACTATATTTTCATGTTCAAACTGACTTAATAGAGCAATTTCCTGAAAAAAAAAACACAGATTCTATGAGAAAAGAGAAGTCGGCCACAAGAGAACCAATAACTGTAAAATAATCAGGCTACGACAACAACAAAGAAACCCTACCTGCTCAAGTTGGAAAATACTTTGCCTTCCTTGAGTCCCTTGATCAAGTAAAGACACTTCTTTGACGGCAAAAAAGAATCCATCACTGCATGAACCAGTAAAGCATAATTAGCATGCCAGAAAAGGAAAGTCCAGAACCCAATTGAAAGAGGAAGTACCATAAATTATGATTTATTTTTTTCCAAGAGAGAGAATAAATGTTGACTGATTAAGACTCCCCAGTATACATAACTGAAGAAGACATTTACAGTTCAACATGACAAGCAAGTATATGTTTAACATTTGAGATCAGGGAACTAATAGAAATGCTCTATTCTGGAGATCAACCCTTCCAATTTTGCTCAAGCCCTTCCTAGGCTAAGAACCATCAAGTGAAGTAATTACACCGATAATGTATAACTCCAGCCCTGATATCTTGGCCTGCAGACTCTAACAAGGGACACTTTCTTTAAAATTACTTCAATCAACACTTTTGATATTCAAGATAAAGGTTATAAAAGATGCATGTTTTCAGTTGTACCAAAGGAGAAAAATAAAGTTTCAGAAGACATGGAGTCATCCAGGGAAAGACTGCCTTCGGCACAGTGAAAGAGATGGCAAACCAAGAAGGACAAGCCATAAATTGACACCATTTCACTTTTAACTTTAAATATTTTCACTGCGGGCTTTCCAGAGCTGCCGATTGAATCTTTCATGCAAGTACATGTTATATAAGGTCTATACAAGAATCTGGCATGGAAAATGCACAGATAATCTACATAGAAGAACAACATTGAACAAGGACGAAATGTATGCAAAACTAATATTGTTTCAAATCATAACCTAGAGCGTTTCTGACTCAGTTCCACCTAAAATCTAAACACCAGGAAAAAAGGCATCCCCAACTACTAAGACCCCAAAAAATGGAAAAGCATCATATTTGGCGACACGAGGATTCCCTTTTAAAGCAATTTCCAGGTACACTGGCTTTCAGATTCGAGAACTTCAACTTCATCTATCAGAAACCTGATTGAATCCCCAGAGGTGCTATAAAATTTAAGATCATATTACAAAATGTAGTCCCGTAACTATCATTAAGTCAGAGTCTCTGCTCAGAGTCTCCCATCCATAACCACACAGAGGACAAAAGAAAATGTACAGATCCGATTCTAATATTAACAGGTCAGAAGTTAACACCCAATTTACTAAAATTGATAATAATTAAACTAGTTAACAATAACAGATATCACTGGTTAAGCACTTACTCAGCAATTCCTTCATACACGCATCCAAACGATCCTTGTCCCAAAGGCTTACCCTTTTGCCAAGACGTAATAATTCTTCTAAACCTACCATTTGGAGAAATGTTCGACATTGGTTCCGTGGTAGTACTCGAACAGTCGTCTTCATTCGAGGTCGTAAACGAACACGACGCCGACAAAACGGGGATTTCCCCTATCCGCAACAAATTCTCATCTTCCTCTCTCTTACAAACACTCGAAACAATTCCTCCCTCTTCTTTTTCTTCTTCCTCTTCCTTCTCTTCCTTTTTTTCTACCCCTTCATCGTCAGTCAACCCTATGTAAGGCATTACGCAATAGTGTTCCTCGCTTTCAGGCGCGAAATTCCTAAGTATCTCCCAAGTAGAACACGCATGGTCTACAACTGGTAGGTTCATTGACGGTGGCGGTTTCAACAGAGGTGGCCGAACGCCTTTTATGCCTCCTGCGACATTCAAGCGCGCGTGAAATTCAGTTGACTCGGTTTGCTCCTCCCGAATTAACTCAGTAGCATCGTTGATTTGAGCGCTACGTGGAATATCGGCAACCAATTCCTGCTCCTCTTCTTCATCCAAGTGAGTCTTATCTTCCCCTCTCTTAACACCATCAGACCAGAGCAGTTTGGAAAGAGGTAAAATATCGGAGACTGATCGCATCTTCATGGCTTCCCACGCGGCAGGCGGAATAGCGAAATCTTCAGGGCCGGAGAGGCCCAAACTCTGGCAGATAAGGTCGAACTCGCCTTCGGTTCCTTCTACACGGAAGCTGGTCCGTTCCGGAAAATCGAGGGACCGCGTGACCAGAGACTGCGAGGTAGAGTCTTCTAGAGACGAAGAAGACGAAGCCGCCTCGTAGTCAATACGCTTGGCTGCATTGATTCGGGCAAGCCTTGGCCTCCGACGATCTTGGCGATCCATGAGACCGGTTTTTTTAAAGAATCGCGGTAAGTGATGCATAGGGAGCCAAATCCATCTAACCTAACCGGGAACACAAAATAGAAAGAAAAGTAGAAACTGCCAGAAGCTTCTTCTTCATCATCACCTTCTTCTTATTCTTGGAGATTCTGATTGTGGTTGTTTGGCTGACTAGATCTGGAGAGTCGTCGTAGGGGTCGAAACTCGAAAGCAAGACAGCTAGTGCGTGTGAGAGAGAGAAAATGAACGAGTGTGTGTGTGTGGAAAACCTTGCGAAAAGAACAAATGGTAAAAGCCGTCGATAGAGAAAAACGTAAACGCGGTGACACGTGGCGGCGAAAAGGGTGGGAGTCGGAAGGATTCGTTTGTTTCTACGTTTAAGCATATTCCCGCTGTACACATAACCGTACTCCCCGGTTTTGGTTTTATTTTCTGTAGGTTTGTGCTTTATTTGCCTATTTTTTATACTACTGAACCTACTTACTTGTGTAACTATCTCAGCTCAGGCCACCATGAGTCAATGAAATTTACTACTTTTCAGCGGTTCGCAACAAAAGCTGCTCATTGTGAAGACGTGCCTGTTTCCGCACGTCTCTTTTTCAGAAGAGAAATAAATATCTGATGAAAAAAAACTATATATAAATTGAATTATTTTCTACAATAAAATTCACAATAAGCATTATTAAAAGGTGTATACAAACAAATATTTTCCTTTTATGAAAAAGTAATTTACATTTAATAAACAAATATTTATTATGTTCTTAACAAATTGTTTAATAAATTAATAAATTGCTTTAAAATCCTATTTAAAAGATAAAAGGAAACGCTAGTATTTAAAGGTCTAAAACTAAAAGACCACACGGACGTCAACCCCAAAATTTCGATAATTTCAAAGGTTTCTAGCTTGAGGCTTCCGTTAGTAATCTAGATCTTTTGTCTAGTATTACTCTGTCTTATTCTGTCTCATCGAATTTCAGTCATTTATTTTGCGAGACTCATGCGAGATTCATGCAGGACCCACATAAATAAATAACTGAGATTTATTGAACACAATAAGACACCATAATATTGGACAGAGGATCTGGACTCCTCCGTCAGATCATTTATTCTAGTTATTTTATATCTATCTTATTTTATAAAAATTTATTTATTCAATTTTTATAAGTCTTATTTATTAAATAAAATGATGTTTATAAAATAAAAATAATTATAAAATAATAAAAACATGAACATCCATTTATTCAAATGATTATAACAGCTGATCCGTTTAAATGTCCTGTAAGCAAGCACATTGACGTCAAGGTTTCGTTATCCAGTGAGCATTACTTTTTTTTTTTTTTTTTGAGAAATGTGGTGGACATTACTCACGTTACGCTTTTAATGTGCCAAAAGGTGACGTGTTTGCTTACATACCGCAAAACCATGCTTATGTATCTAACATTCCCATTGTTTCGGGTTGCTGGAGAGAAAGAGACTACTTAATCAAATTTTAATATAATTATGTCAAAAAGCTTGAATCAAAACTTCAAGACTCAGATTTGGTCAGGAATAATGATGGTAGCATCAATTATTCCAGTAAACCTGAGCTCATGTCCAAACAAACTATGCCCGTATTTAGACATATGCCTTGTTTTATTAAAATAAATTATGGATTTCCCTTATATTCTTTTTATAAAAAAGTCAGCAATCAAATGTAATATTACGCAACTTTATTTTTAACTAGTAAAAAAATTATTTCTAAATAATTCATGAGAAAAAAAGATAATAATAATATATAAATAGTAAACATAAAAATAATAAAAACAATAATTAAATAAATATACAATAATATTAAAAATATAATACAATAAATGAATAAATACTTAATAAATAATATTTGCAATCTTTATATGTATTAAATCGTATTTAGTAAATATATAATAACTTGAACTACTTGATAAGTACGATTAAACCGAGTAATTTAAATCAATTTTTAAAATTATAAAATTTTTAATATTTTAATTTTATGCTAAATTCGAACTATAACTTTTTTGTTGCCCTAATTTTAAAAGTATAATTTTGAATTCCAAATTTTTGTGGTTGTAATACAAGATCGATTTAACATGTCCATTCCATTATTGTCTGAGATTACATTAATGTTTGACAAACTTCGCATTTCAAGCCAAACTAATCGTATAAGAGCTTGATATTATGAAACCCTAGCAAAGTTGATTCATGACTGAACCGAGTTCTTACGAAGTTTATTTATTTATTTATTTATTTTCAATAAAAAGGAAGAAAACAGATTACATTACGGGTCTAAGAGGCAAATTTCTGACTTATTCTTTAAAAAGAGAACATGGCATCTAATAGGTGCAGTATCAAAATGAGTGGTTCTAAAATAAAAAGCTCCGCTTAGAATGCTAAAAAGTCATCACATCTAACGGTAAATATAACAATACACAACAGTCTAATTTCATATAAACAATTCATAAATGCCCTTAACGATAGAATCTAAGGACGCTGTTTCGCTCATTATAATACCGTACAACGTAAGGTGAAGATTTTGATAAGTCTGTGATAACTGATAAGTACCCTTATATATACTTCAATTTGATTTGAGAATCTGTGACAAACTTTTTTTATTTTATGAATTATAACCAATAATTTAAAATTTCAACTAATTCAGCTTATTAAATTGTAATTTTAAAGATTACCGATCAATTTATGTAAATTAATAGATTATTATAAACTAAAATAAATTAATGTTCATTTAAAAAATGATAATTAAATTTTATTTTGTTTGATAAATAAAATAATCATATTTAAATTCTTTAACCCGTATTATTACCTTATTTTTATTTTTATTTAATTTTTAATTCCTTCTATTTTGTTGGCAGTCTAAGAACTAAACAGAAAAAGTTTCAACAACTGAACACTGTCCTGTGGAGTGGACACAATGCCACTTATTTTCAAGAAACTGTTTATTTGATGCGGGGTAAATGGTAATTTACATACAACTTGACATCCTTTTTGAAGACAAGTGGCGGAAACATGGGAACAAACAAAGCGATTGATTTTCCTATTTATTATTTGATTTATTTTTTTCGAACAGAGATAAAGATTATCCATCTTTTGTTCTGATTATACGTTTGTAGGTTACGTGGTCAAACGAGCAAATTTCTTAATTAACAAGTTATATTTAGATTCAAAGCTAAAAACCCAAACCCCATCCCACCTAGAAAGAGCAAGTGACGGGGCTAGTTAGTGTCTACTCGATTTCTTTTCTTCTACTATATACTTAAAATCCTATCTATAAGTCTACTGTTATATGAAAAAATACACGTGCAAATCTGAGAAATAATTTCAATATAAGCGTCTCCTAGACCTAATAGAATTATATGAACTGCTCCAGTGGAAGAGACCAATTGGAAGTAGAGTTAGGAGATATTTTTTGAAGTTTATAAAATAAAGAAAAGAAAGGAAGGGTGTTGTTCATACGTTTCGTTTTCCAGGCATACAAAACTAGCAGAAGCTACGCCTCCGCCTCCTCTCTCATATTTCTGCTGTGTTCGCGTAAAAAATCAAAAACCCTAATTTTGTCTTCCCCTAAAGACCTCAAACTCCCACCTCCTCACCCACATTAGCCTTGCTTCTTCTCTCCGTGTTCTCGTCTCGCCCCTCGTTAACACTCAGAGATACACTCTGTTTGGTTGCACGCATTCCTTATTAGGGATTGAGATTATAGTACCACTCCTTAGCGGTTACCTTTTTGGGCTTTGTTAGCCTTTCTTTTTTCCCGTCCAATCGTGGTGTTCTAGGGTTAATTATCTGCATCGCTTCTATTGCTCCTTCTGTCCTCGTGCTATCTGTTATTGGTCTCGTTCCTGTTCTTCCATTTCTCTTGTTGCACTTTGCAGTTTTCTTGTTTCGCCTTTTCAATTTTCAAGTTGTTGTTTTTTGCAAGCCCTAGAACATTGGAGTTTAGCTTTTTACGCGTTTGTTTGGGTACTAGGGTTTCTAATTCCCAGCACTGTTTTCTTTTTCTTCCCCATTGGGTCTGATTTTAGGGTTTGCCATCTTTCTGAATTTTGGGGTTTGATTGGTGTGAACTCTTGTCTAAGAATCTCAGTCTTCCCTTCTCGTTGCTGCATATTTTCGTCCCTCTGACGTTTTGCGTATTGAGTTATTTCGGTTGGAGATGGAGGTCTTTTGAGTGTCTTTGTTGTTTAATCTGCAAATCCATCTTTTAATTAAAGATGGAGGCGTAGAAAGAGGAAGGGGGAGACCTAAAGCGGCTATCGATTAATACTATCTCGTTATTTGCATTTCTTTTGTAGTTTGTCTGGGAATTTACCCTGGGTACTTCAATATAATCAATTTAAGGAGAATATAAGGCCTGCTAAATATACAAAACCCTATTAATCAGATACACTTTTCCTTGTTTAGCTTCCTGACTTCTTAATATTTGGATGGGTAATTGAAGACTCGTTGATTGGTATAATTTTGGACTTAGATTGGTCGATTGTGGAGGAAAGCAACTAGTTATACTGGAATAATCGTTCAGTAGGGGTGTTGAAGAAGGCAGGAGAAGTGCACTGCTCTTTTTGAAATCTGATGATGTACAGTGCTCATCCTTATGGAAAAAGGTGAACCCACTTTTGTACCCGAATGGTTGAGAAGTACTGGAAATGTTTTGGGGAGTGGCAGTTCAGCCCAACACTATTCTTCTGCTTCTAATCACTCAGGTAAATCCAATTTCATTAAACTCTCGATACCTTCTTTTAATTGCTTGTTATTGAAGTTGTTTCTGGCATGCCAAATTTAATTGTTGTGGATGATAATGTTGTTTCTATTGTTATATAGATGTCTCTTCATCAACGCATCCAACTAGAAATAGGAATTCTAAGACTATAAGTGAGCTTAATTCTACCCGTTCAGCTTTTGTTGATCGAACATCTCCTTCTAATTCAAAGAGAAGTTCTAGTAACGGGCCTGCAAAGCATGCATACAGTAATTTTAGTAGAAGTCACCGTGATAAGGATCGGGATAGAGACAGAGAAAGGTCAAGCTTTGCAGACTCCTGGGACCGTGGTGGTTCTGAGCACTTGGGAAGCTTGGGAAGCATTTTAACCTCTAGGAATGAGAAGGATACATTGCGACGTACAGTTTCAATGGTGCCCCGGAAGCAGAGTGATGTCTTGCCCCGACGAGTTGGAGTGGACTTGAAAAATGGTAGTGGGAATCATGCAAATGGAAATGGATTGATTTCTGGTACTATGCGTGGTGGTAGTATTCCAAAGGTAGTTTTTGAAAAAGATTTTCCATCTCTTGGAAGTGAAGAGAAACAAGGGTTGCCTGAAATAGGAAGGGTTTCTTCTCCTGGATTGTCCACTGCTGTTCAGAGCTTGCCTGTTACCTCTTCTGCCTTAATAAATGGAGAAGGATGGACATCAGCTTTGGCTGAGGCTCCCACTTTGGTTGGAAACAGCAGTACAATTTCCTTACCAGTTCAACATACTGCTGCTCTATCTGCATCTGTTTCTACAGCTACATTTGGAGCTCCAACTGCAGTGACTGGTCTTAACATGGCTGAAGCTTTGACTCAAGCTCCATCAAAAACCCGTGCTGCTCCACAGGTGATTGATTAAGATTTGGACTTTGTCTCTCATTTTCTTATAATTTACATTGTTTATAGTTGCAGTTCTATGTTATGATTTAATCAAGTGTTCTCTCAGTTATGTATGGCTGCGATTGAACTAATGGGATTTCTCTTCTGTGTATAGCTATCTGTCCAAACACAAAGGCGTGAGGAATGGGCTATTAAACAATCAAGGCAATTAATACCAGTGACACCTTCAATGACCAAGAGTTCGGTAAGGTTTCTGTGTTTTGTATATGTCAGACTTTTTCTTTATTGATTTTTTAATGTTGACCCATCAGTGTCCTGGCAATTACTTCCATACTTATCTTAGGTTGGAATATGAGTTGTAGAGATATAAATGTCCTGTTCTATGTTTCAAATTGATCTACAGATGTTACAATTCGTAAATTTCCATAAACTATGCTTTCTGGTTTAAATGCTAACTAATAGAGTGTTTTTAATATTGCCACCTTTATCAAATATACATGTTGCACCATTATAATTGGTGTCAATTTTTTTCCATTGCACTTGTCTATTGCGATGTCTGTCCTAATTTGTTTGCTGTAAGTCAGCCAATTCCTAAGTTCATAGGATGCTAGGATCCTTCAGGCCTTTCTACTTTTCTTTTGTGTAGACATATCAACTTCAAATGTAGTGAATGTATTGGATGGGTTTTATTCGTCACTTAACTGATGCTGTTTAAAATTGAAAAATAATGGCTGTTAATGCTGATTAAAAGTGAATGTAACTGCATTTATTGCTTGATAGATATTACAATTCCCCAGTTTCTTTTACACCGTTTGTGTTCTGTCTTTGGTGATTGAGTGAATCTTTTGTCTGGTATTGATGGACACATTCGTGTATTGTAAGGTTGTTGTGTTCTCTTTTCCTATTTCTTTTCTTCTAGTTTTATGTTTACTAGGATGCTTGGTTATATTTATCATTCAGAATGCTTCTTACATGGCTCTCCAGCCACAATCTGTACAAATTTGTTAAGGAACTGATCACATGTATTTACTGTTTTGTTGGACACACTTTTACATTGTCATCTGTTATGGACTTAATTAATGAGATTGCTAAATTAGTTTTCTTCCCACATGCCTATTGATATTGAAATGGTTTTCTTTCCTTTATTCTGTTTCCTTTTGCTTGTAGGTTTTTGGTTTTTCACACATTTTCATTAATTAGGTCCTTTAAGGTACCTCAAGAGGTCTCATTGTCTTACAGTATGTTGTCAGACTTTCACTGACTTACTAAATATAATCCTTGTAGCTTATTTGAGAGAGTTTAATAAATGCTTTGGTGAGATGGGACAATGGAGAACTTCCACACATGCATGAAATTTGAAAACTATGTAGATTTGTAATGTAGGTCTCACCATGAACATATATATGTTGCACAAAAATGCCAGCTCATTTTACTGGGAGAATATTCTTGTAATCAAAATCTGTTATTGGGGAGTCTGTTGTGGATGGGTTTTTATCTCTGTTTGGATAGTTTTATTTGGAAATGGAATTCAATTACTGTGTTAAGAGAATTATGGTTTGTCTAATGACATTGGAGACCGACAAAATATTACATAGTGGAAGAGAGACATATTCCTCCTGAAGGTTGACTTTTTTGTGACAGTTAAACATTTTGTCTGCTTGTGTCAAGTCTATGTTTTCATCTTTGATTGGTGTCCTCTGTGCTTTCCTTATCTTGGGAGTTAGAACGTGATATTGCAATTCCAAGGTCCAGTTGAGTTTGAATTTCCATCTTTAATTCTCCTTTTGCAAATATCTTGTTGAAATTCCTATCATTAACTTGCCTGCCCATATGTTCTCCTTGCCAATAGATCAGCTGATATATGATACAAAAGAGCTTAAAGTATATGAAGAAATAAAAGAGGAAGAATTAGTCAACCTCAAGTTTAGTGGGATGAGGATTGAGAATTGAGTTGATAACAAAAGATAAGAGCTGAAATTTAGATTTTGTTAGGATGTTTTATTAGATAAGAAGTAGTGGCATTATGTTAAAGAGCTGAAATTTAGATTTTGTTAGGATGTTTTATTAGATAAGAAGTAGTAGCATTATGTTATTCTATTTTAGATATGCTATCCTATTTGTATAAGACTTGTAGAATTTCTATTATAATAGGATTTAAATTAGAAACCCTTTTCCTACTAGAATAAGAGTTCTAAAATTCTAGATATATATGTGTGTATTCAGCTCTTCATCAATAACAAACAATCTGGAATTTTTTTTTACAAACTTGAGTTTTCAACTAGGTGTGATGCTTTCCTTTAAGAGTGATTCTTAGACCCTAGGAGTAATTCCTAGTTTCCTACTATCCATTCTTTGTGTTCTTTACTAAATTCCAGCAAACCTAACCCACATTCCAACCCTCTTAAACCTACATTCTAGCCATCTCACACCTATATTTCACCCATATTGAACCTGTATTCCTAAACCTAAATTTCCAGCAATCAAACCTTAAATTTCCAGCCATACAAAATCTGAAATTTCAGTATTCCTATTAAAATTGAGCCTTGAAATTTGATATTCCAGCTGCCTAATATCAACTATATTTCTAATTTTGTGATTCTTAGCGACTAGTTAATGATTTTTCTATTTGTCTTACATCAATATATTATGATTTCTGCTTGTTTTCTTGTTGGTCTAATAAAATTTAATCTGAATTTCTTTTTTCTTTTCAGGTTCTTATTTCTGACAAATCAAAGCCTAAAATAGTCAACAAGGCTGCTGACATGAATTTGGCTACTAAGAATTTGCAACAGCAACCAACTTTATTGCACACAGGCCATCAGTCCCTTCTTGGGGGCCATATCAAATCTGATGCACCGAAAACATCTCATGGAAAACTTTTTGTTCTCAAACCTGGGTGGGAGAATGGTGTTACCGCTTCTCCCAAGGATGTTGCTTCTCCAACAAACAACACCACCAGACCAGCAAATGGCCAACTTCCTACACCTGCAGTTGCAACTGCTCCTCCAAAGAGCCCAAAAAACCCAAAGCATACTTCTGGGGATCGCAAGGCTGGTAACCTGAGCTTGATCTCAGCACTCAATGTGGAAAAGAGACCTCTTCAAGGTCAGAGTCGAAGTGACTTTTTCAATCATCTAAAGAAGAAAACCTCCATGAACGCATCTACAGTGATCCCAGAAACTGTTTCACCTTCCTCAAAGGAGAAGTCTTATGATGTAGATAAGGCAGGAATTGATGCTCCTCCAAGTCCTCAGTCTATTCAAAATGGTGCTCAGTTGAACAGTAATGGTTCTGACTTTGAAGAGATTCAAACACTTCCTGAAGCAGATGTTGCATTTCTTCGTTCTCTTGGATGGGAGGAAACTTCTGGTGAAGATGAGGGTCTTACAGAAGAGGAGATACGATCATTCTTTCAGCAGGTCAATAAGCTTTTCATTTCTTCAATCTCATTTTGATTTTGGTGATTGTTGAACTAGCCTATCTATTTTTGTTGATTTAATTTGTCATCAGGGTACTTTGTTTTTTATTAGAAGTCTGTAGCAACAGCTTTTAACTGCTTCTTGTTTACATTTTGTCTCTCTTTTCATTTTGCAGCACTTGTCATCTGCAAAATTGAAACTGTGCGATGCTATGCTACAAAAGTTGCTTGAATGTTATGCAAAAATTAGTTCTGGTGGAGTATCTTCTGAGTTGAGCTCTGGTGACTCTGGATCAGCAATCTGATACTCTTTTTGGGAAGGGCTAGTAGCTTGAAGAAATTCTGATTTTTTTTCCTTTCAGGCAGAAGTTTAGTCATTTTCTTTCTTTTTTGGGAGAGCCGAAATGGTGCATGTTGAAGGGAAGGGGTTCGGTTAATTAGGTTGGAAGTCTGCATTTTGCAAATAGAGAAATAAGTTACAGGTGCCTCAATCATTGCCTGCTCCGTGGAAGGAGAATTTTTAAGAAGGTTGGTCAGGGCAGACCTACGTTTGGGGCTATTTTGCCCACAGTGGAAGATGCAGGGGAAACTGCATCTTTGGAGCTTATTTTGGTCCCTTTTATGTTCCCCCCCTTTTTTTCCTCATTTCTTCAAGAGGGTTTGATTCTACAGTTAAAAAATGCTTATGATGTTTTCAACAGTTTTACGGGAAAAAAATGAAAAGGAAATCAGAAGTATCATTTAATTTTTATTTTTTTTTCTGTTGGCTCTATATTTCTCATTAGGTGGCTATGAGTATGTTTCTGATGTTTGAAATCTGATCTTTAACCAGTTTTTGATTCGATGGTCAATAAAAAGATAAGAAATAAAAGCATTCGTCAGCCACTGTGGTAGCAACTGCTGTGCCTTGCTTACATCTTTTCTTTTTCCCAAGGCCCAAATTATATTCATCTGTACATGGTAAAGGGGAATGACTGACCACAAATGCAAATCCAACTGTTTTCTTGGTAAGAGTGTGATATATAGATATATATACCCTTAGCATGGCAAGATTTCAATTTCTTTTCCTTTGTTTTCTAAAAGAAACTGTCAAGACTTCACGGCTTACGGAGAAGATGGACAAGAAGCAAGCGGCAAATAAAAAAACGCGGTCTTTGTTTTACGCCTTTATATGTAAGGGTCTTGGCCTTTCTTTTTGTTTATTAGAAGGAAACTTCAATTAGCTTCAAAGCATGATACGATGGAAATATATATGGAAGCACAGATAAAAAAACTGTAGGAATCATTGGAGGTCTTGTAAAAGGGAGGAGACTAAAAAGCAATGGCAAATGAATGGAAGCCAAATGAGCTATATGATGAGCAACAAATTTCCCGTTTCTTTTAATAAAACAGGAGGAGAATGATAAGAATTTTGTATATGATGGCAGTCACTTCTCAAAATAACCTTTTGTATATGATAGCCGTCCTAACAACGTGCCATTAATGTTTTAAGGATTAATACTTTGTTAACTTTCTTAATCTAGGTCGAAGCAGGTTTAATCACACTCCAGTTGCTAATATTACCCTAAATTTCCCATAACATTTGCATGAAAAAAATTTGTCGGCGGCTCAGTCTCAACCTCCGGCTTCCAAGCCCCAGGCTAAGCTTCCGTCTACGCCGCTCCCTCCTGCTCAGGCCGGTTAGTTACTTGATTTCATTTTTCATTCTTTTTCTGTTCTTCGCATTGTGTGTTGATTGGTTGTTGATGCGTTTCTATTCCATTTTTTTGCGTTATTTAAAGGAGTAGGTTTATATCTATCTGATCTGTTTGTCCGTATTAGCTTGGTTTCATGTACGCCTACACTCCACAGAAAGGAATTGCGTGCCGGTGGTTGGAATCATTTCTCAATTAGTCGGTTTTTTGCTTTATTTTATCGTATCCAGGAACTAAAATCCAAAAAGAATGATATAGTTCCCTCTTAGAAAAACTAGTTCTGAGCTCTAGACCACTCAAAAGCAGCTTTGAGTTTAGGGTTCTCCAACCTCTTCCTCTGATTCTTCTTCAGATCTTGGGATAGAGGTGTGTTCTCCTTTAGACTCTGCTACGTTCTACTCTTTTTTGGTTGTGTCATTTTGCGTTTCCTGGATTTTTCTTCTGTGCTTTTGTTCTGTTTCTTCTTCTGTGCATTTTGGTTCTGCTCTTAGTTGCTGCTCTGCATTGTTGCGTCATTGTACTGCCTTGGCTGCTGTTCGTTTTGTTCTTCTCTGTTCTGCGTTTTGTTTTGCTTTCTGTCAGCTGGGCTACGTCTTCTCCTTCTGCTATCAAGGTTTTGGGTCCGAGCTGGGAAATAGGCTACTGCATTTCTATCAGGCTGCTTCTTTCTTTTGGGATTTTCTTCTGGGAACTTCTTTTGTCTCAAATCTGAAAAAATCCGTCTCTTTTTTTTGATTTGATCTGTTCTTTTTATTTTCTTGATTTCGATATCCTTTTTTTTGACATGCAACTGATTTTTTAAAGATTTTTTTCCTTTTTTATCTTTTGAAATTTTATAGTGAGGTTTTCTTTTTTCTTGATTTAGTTATCATTGAAAAAGCAGTAGAAGTTGGGGCAGATAGTAGTCAGTACCCCAGTAATTGGATTTTTCATTTCCGAGAAAAGAAGCCTGGGAAGGCTTTCGTTGATGGAAAAAGAATTGATTTCATAACTGCTGGTGGTAGGGTATGTTGTGTTATCTCACTTTTTATCTATTTAGTGGTTTATTTAAAGGACTTATTTCTTCTTCTGTGGATTCATAGAAGTAGATATAAATAGCAAAATTGTGTAGAATTCTTGAGTTATTTTACGTTTGGATTTAGACAACAGCCTACGTACCAGAGTTGCAAAAGCTAACCGGAAACCAAGCTACAAAAGCAGTGGAAGCCAAGAAACAGCCTACAAAGAAGAAAAGAGGTGGTAAAGATGTCGAAAAGGATGGTGCCAGTGAGTCACTAAGTGAGGAAGAGGAGAATGTTGAAAGGGTACAAGCAAAGAGAGACTTGAAGCCTAAAGGGCGTGTCAAGAAGGGTTCAAAAGGCAAAACTGAGAGTCAAGAAGAAGATGAAAACGATGATGTTGGTTCAGATGAATCTGTGAGCGAGGAAGAGGGAGGCGCTAAAAGGGCTAGTAAAAAGAGAGAGTTGAAGCCTGAAGGCCGGAATAAGAAGCCCTCTAAAAGAGGAGATTCCAGGGCAAATGATGATGGAGGCAGTCAAATGAAGAAGAGAAAAGCAACAACCGCTAAACAAGCCAAGGAAGATCTGACATCGACGAGGAAACTAAGCACTCGAAACAATAGGTCAAAAAAAGTTGAGTAGATGACTTTGCCATGTGGGCATAGTTCTGGTCAGCTTTTGATTTTACAAATATTGACAGTGTTATTAGCCTATCATCACTCGGTTGCCATGTTTAATACTTTTGTAGTCTGGAAGGTGGAACCGAGCGGATATCTGTATTATATTCCTTCAGGTGTTACTTGGTGACCTTTTGTGTCGATGTTTAATAGAGAGAAGCGATTTGGATTGAACCTAACAAGTATCAGTTATCAACTAAGGCTTCATTGGTTGGTATTTGGAATCGGCTAACAGGTTGATATTTAATATCTTGATGTAAAGATTGGACCGCATAAGATATAGCAACTACAAAACAAGTGCAAGGCTCGTATTAGAACATTGTCCTTCCATCACTATATATCACAATAGCTATGACCTTAACAGGCCATTCACACAATAGTCAGAGCTTAAAAAGCCATAAAAAGAATTAAAAGGACCATAATAGTGTCTGTATAACACTTATTCAAGTTGCAACATGACAACATCATCCATGAAAACACAACATCAATACAAGATCAGAATCCACCGCGAAGGCGGAGAACAAGGTGCAACGTGGACTCTTTCTGGATATTATAATCGGCAAGGGTCCTTCCATCTTCGAGCTGCTTCCCAGCAAAAATCAGCCTCTGCTGATCCGGTGGAATACCTTCCTTGTCCTGAATTTTAGCCTTGACATTGTCAATCGTGTCAGAGCTCTCAACCTCCAAGGTGATGGTCTTCCCTGTAAGCGTCTTCACAAAAATCTGCATACCACCACGCAGACGGAGAACTAAATGAAGGGTGGACTCCTTCTGGATATTATAATCAGCTAGGGTACGACCGTCCTCAAGTTGCTTTCCGGCAAAGATCAGTCTCTGCTGGTCGGGTGGGATGCCCTCCTTATCCTGGATTTTGGCCTTCACGTTGTCGATTGTGTCAGAGCTTTCAACTTCCAAGGTGATAGTCTTGCCAGTTAGGGTCTTAACAAAAATTTGCATTCCACCTCGCAGACGGAGAACCAAGTGAAGGGTAGATTCCTTTTGTATATTGTAGTCTGCAAGAGTACGACCATCCTCAAGCTGTTTTCCAGCAAATATCAGCCTCTGCTGGTCTGGTGGGATGCCCTCCTTATCCTGAATCTTGGCCTTGACATTATCAATTGTGTCTGAACTTTCAACCTCCAGGGTTATTGTCTTGCCAGTGAGGGTCTTAACAAAGATTTGCATGCCACCACGGAGACGGAGGACTAGGTGGAGGGTGGATTCCTTTTGAATGTTGTAATCTGCCAGGGTGCGACCATCCTCAAGCTGCTTTCCAGCAAAGATCAGCCTTTGCTGATCAGGTGGGATGCCTTCTTTATCTTGGATCTTGGCCTTCACATTATCAATGGTGTCGGAACTCTCAACTTCAAGAGTAATTGTCTTTCCAGTTAGAGTCTTCACAAAGATCTGCATGCCACCTCGAAGTCGAAGCACCAAGTGCAGGGTGGACTCCTTTTGGATATTGTAATCTGCCAGGGTGCGACCATCCTCGAGCTGTTTGCCAGCAAAGATCAGCCTCTGCTGGTCCGGCGGGATGCCTTCTTTATCCTGAATCTTGGCCTTTACGTTATCAATAGTGTCAGAACTTTCAACTTCTAGGGTAATTGTCTTGCCGGTTAAGGTCTTGACAAATATTTGCATGCCACCTCGAAGACGGAGAACCAAGTGAAGGGTCGACTCCTTTTGAATATTATAATCCGCAAGAGTGCGGCCATCCTCAAGCTGTTTTCCAGCAAAAATCAATCTCTGCTGGTCAGGAGGAATGCCTTCCTTGTCTTGAATCTTGGCCTTAACATTATCGATGGTGTCTGAGCTTTCAACCTCGAGGGTGATTGTCTTGCCGGTCAGGGTTTTAACGAAAATCTGCATCTGTTAAATCAAAAGATACCACATGTTAATATTTATAACCCATACCCAAAACCAAACACCCAAACATTCAATACCACAGCATTTTTTCTTCGAAACACAAGATGATGCAGACAAGAACCCACACAAAATTTTCACACATGGGAAAACATCAAGATCTATATGAAAACAAGTCAATTTTGCTACGTTGGTTTATTGATCTCATAAACTCATTTCAAAAAACAAAGGAGGGATTTTTGAGAGGTTCACAAAGAATCCTAGAAGACAAGCCCAATCAGAAATGGAACTCATAAACACCATATGGCAAATTGAAAACAAGGCACATGCTTCACAAGTTGCAATCATGCCCATCAGATCTATCGATAAAGGATATAAATCGGACGAAGAAAAACACAATACTAAAGAACAAAATAAACCATATTGACGCGGATCGCAAACTTTTAAAAAAAGATCTAAACAGAAAAAGGAGCCAACAAAAACTAAGAATTGAAAAATCGAACCATCTTGAGAGGTTAAGAACGTCCGACTCATAATCGGAAAACATAACCAACACGTGAAGAAAACTCAAACAGATCAACGAAGCATACAAAAGATGACAGATCTATAAGTCAAATCAACTCAACAGAACACAATAACATCATCAAAGAATCACAGATCTAAGAATCGAAATGAAAAACACCGTTCTCTTAACCCAAACGAAGAAAGCAAACACACCTTGAGAGAGAGAGAGAGAAGATCTACGCGTTTGGCTACGAAAAGATTAGAGATATGTGATGAGAGGGCTTCAGAGAATGTTTTCTTATATAGAAGTCCTGCGAGGGATGAAATTACCAAATCACGCACTGACCTAGGTTTTACGTGTACTGATGGACGTCTTTGCCCTTACCGACACGTCAAGATTAGTTGTACCCAGCCGATTTGAGCCGCACGTTATTTTATATTCCCTTTTCTGTTGTTGTATTTCTTTGACTTTGACTGCTTGGAAGTTTTTTCTTTTAAATTTGAGTAAATATAAAGGGCCAATTTTAGATGGTATAATACTTTTTTAAATTAAAAATATTAGAATTCATTCGAATTTAATTTTGAGAGTTTTAATTATATTTTCAAATTTTTGGCAATAATAATAATTAAGTAAAATTTTAGCCGATATATAAAATTAAGAGAGTTTTAATAATACGTAATTTTAAAAATTATATTGGCAGATTTTTTTAGATTCGAGGGAATTCCGTAGGCGGATCAAGCGGATACATCTTTCCAAAGACTTAATTGGTGCACCACTCCACAGGTGGATCAAGCGGGCGCACCTTATCATCAGTAGCGAAGCCAGGAATTTATTTCAGGGGGGGTAATGTATATATATATAGTTTTTTTTAATCCAATCCACCATGGGCAACGAT
>JANKOD010000131.1:0-25642 GCA_026284645.1 Erythroxylum acuminatum
CAGTTATCATTTGTATTCCTATACGGAAATCTATAGAAATATACATATTTCCTTTATTTGTTTGCGGGATTCTAACAGAAGCCCAAATATTTTGTAAATCTCCAATTTTTTGAATGGTGCCGAATTCTTCTGGAGGGTTAGATCTAGTAGAGACAGAGGTTTGTGAGGTTGACATGATTAAGAAGATATTGCAGTGAAGAAGAAGATACTACAGCAATTAAGGCTACCCTAATGACAATCACACAAGAGAGGTAAGGAAGAATGCAGCGATGAAGGCCGGAATACACAAGAGAAGAACAAAAAAAAAAGTTTTCGGTAATGCAGCAATGAAGGCTATTCAAAGGACAAATCCCAGAAAAAGATGCCCTACGGCTTTGATACCATGTGGGAAAGAATTTTCATATATTCTCATATATTGAATAGTATATAGGACATTACAAGTAGGAATTTAAATATGAAAAGTTATCTAAAGCTATCTAATGTAATCCCTTAATTTAAGGGATTTCAAACTTATTCTAACTTATCTATTTACAACCTATCTATATCTCAGTATAATCTCTTTACAGCTGTTTATTATCTCGACAGTTGTCACTATTGAGCTTTCCTATTTATACACCCCAAATCCTTAATAGGATGTCTATTTCAAATCTTAACAAAATTCAGACAAAGGAGGACTCAGGGTGGATCCCAACATAGATCTAGATAAGAAGTTTGAAGCAATAGCACCATCATAAAGAGGTAACTTTACAACTCAGGGCCAACTATTACAACGCGGGTGCATGAGGATGATACTAGGAAGACATACGTGACTTTTGATGTCAAAAGAAAGATGAAGCGATGTAAATTTTTTATGCTCTTAGAGATCAAAGTAATTATTGAACAAGAGATTTGGTTAAAGAATAAGTTTGAAAATTGGCAAGCTAAATTATTTAAACTAATTTTTGTTATTGGCCTAAAGAACAAATAGCTTGAAATTTCAAAAATTTAAAAGTCATCAAGAGTCATATAGATTATCCATCTTCCATTTGAATCCAATTTAATCACATGAATGAATATTCAGATAAAAGAACAACAATTCCATTAAAATGAACGAAAATTGCCACAGACAATCAATTTACCTATAGATGAGACCTTCTTTGTATAGCTGAACAAATTCCTCTGTCACAGCCTTGGATCGCTTCTCATCCATTGTAAAACACTGTGAAAGGAAAAGAAATAGCATGGAGAAGAGTGGGTTGGGGAAGGAATAATTGAGTCCAAACACAAAGTCAAAATAAACTTATTTCAAGCAGAGATATTTGAGTTTACCTCCCGTGACCAATCAAGAGAGGCACCCAAGCGGCGCAGTTGATTCAATATGGTACCCCCATATTCATTCTTCCACTTCCAAACCTTTTGACGAAACCAAAAACAATCAAAAAGGAGTTGACGACGCTAGAAACTTAGTTCAAAGAAAGTTTTAAAATTTCAACTAACTGCTTCTACGAATTTTTCACGACCCATATCATGTCTAGTTAAGTGTTGTTCACGCATCAACTTCTTCTCCACTACAACCTGCATTTAGTCATACAATTTCAACATCCTAGTCAGGTCTTATATTATCCATCTCATGGAGGAAAGCTCATGCATGGTATAAAAACAACTCACACAAAAACAAGCAAGAGAGCCATTAGATTTTAATGAATGAAATCAAATATCAGATTAAATAAATCAAACCTGTGTTGCTATTCCAGCATGGTCCACACCAGGCACCCAAAGAGCATTATAGCCCGACATCCTTTTAAAACGGATGATTGTATCCTATTTACAGGAAAATAGCAAGTAAACAGCAGGAACTACATTAGTTACACAAGGAATTTGGGGGTGGGGGTGAGGGTGCGGGTGCGGGAAGAAGAAGCAAAATGTGGGCACACCTCTACAGAAGCAGTAAGGGCATGACCTATATGTAATGCTCCAGTTACATTTGGTGGGGGGAGAACCTGCATTATGATGAATCACACATAGTATCCAGCATTTTTTTCTTGTTAGTGAAAATATACAAACTATACCATACTTACAATGACGAAAGGTGGTTTTGAGCTCTTTGCATCAGCCATGAAATAACCAGATTTTTCCCACCATTCATACCATCTAAGAAAGAAAGGAAAAAAAGCAGGCAAAGATAATAAGCCACCATGGACAAAAAGGTGTGTGTGTGTGAGATGTTAAGGGTGGTCATACGATTTTTCAACTGCAGTAGGATTATATTGCTTGGCCATTAGGGGAGAAAGGTTTTTCTTGTAGCCAGAAGGAGTAACAGGATCAATATAATCATCTGGATTGTCTTCACCAGCAGCATCTCGCTTCGCATTCTTTTTGTTGGATGTAGTACTAGTCTTTTTGGTGTTACTATTACTGGAATCCTGTTGTTCCGCCTGAAATTTATTAAACAAAAGCAAAAGATTAATAATACCGATAATAACAATACTGCAGGGAGACAGAAGTACGTACCTTAACTTTGGCTTTTTCGAGAGCCTTAAGTTTCTTCATCTCCTTCTCCTTAGCCTGTTTACGTTAAACAGATAATGATTAACTAGTTGAATTGTAACAGAAAACGTAGAAATCTAGCACCATATAGTTCAGCGATTCAGTCAGTAGTCAGAGGAGTTGATCTGAAATAAATTTCTGGTTACTTGTTTCTATATAAGCAAAACATGGAAAGAAGGAAGAAGTAAAAGATGATTCGATGATTCGGTACCTTATCTTCTTTCTTTTTCTTACGAAGGTCATCCTGGGGTGTCTCGGGGAGCTTCTGTTCTGTTTCTGACTAGGAAGAGAATATACATTTGTATATGTACACATAAAGAGAGTAAGCGAAGAAAAAAACAAGAAAGTGAGGGGAAAGTGAAATCACCATAGCGTGAGATGGAAGCAGAGTCTTCTTGGAGTTTGGCGGCTGCGTCGGCGTTCTGTTGTCTTACCGCAATACCCACCCAGTCTCCCTCCAATTCCAGGAAATGCAAATTCCTTCCTTCAAAAGCCCTGCCTAGTGCCTAATGCAACTATTGATTTTCAATCTCATTTGAAACTAATTACATTTGGACTGGGAATCTACATCTACATCTACATCTACATGCCCAGGCCCAGCCCAGTCTTCATCTTCCTTCCCTGCTCCTTCTTCATAATGTTAATTAATTAAAAAAAAACATAGAATAAGCTTCCTTGAGTACTCCATCCAAAATTTGACTTCTGCCGTTCAGAATTAGATTTCTTTTTTTCAAACTGTAAATTCAAATCGGAACTTGTTCGCCTGCCTGAGCCTGACACTTTAAAAATTAATAATATGTATACTTGGGCTTGGGTTAGATTTAGACATACTTCAAGTAAACTAATTTCCGTTTTCTTTTACTTGCTAATTCCAACGACATCCTATTAAGTCAAAAAGTCACGTTATGGGAGCCAGCCAATATGGTTAGAAGTGAAAAGGAAGGTTTTCAGACTATCTCAAATCTTCCAAATTCCTTTGTATTAAACATTTGCGAGACGATTAGAATTTAGAACAACCTATGGTACATTAGCCGTAAACATTTGAAAGACGATTAGAACAACCTATGTTACATTAGCCACCAAGGATGGCTAAAAACAAAAATACAATATCAGGATAAAATCAAAAGAATCATTGAATCAGGCCAAACAACTGGCACAAATCAGATTCAGTACTCCTATACTCCAAAGGAAATATTTAACTGCTGCTAATGTAGTGGGCAGTCTTGCAGTTTCCTTTAAAATCATCATATGCAAGCCGCAGCAACGAGTCTAAGAGCCATTTACTTTGTCCTTCAAAACGAGTCCCATTAATTGCTCCTCCAGACCCCTTCTCACCGGCCCGATAGCTGCCGCTTTAACTGTCACTACTTCATTTCAAGCAGGGCAGCACAAAACGATTGTCTAACTAACCCCCCTACGCAGTAGCATTTCCTCCAAAACAAATATGTTGGCATTTACAGCATTGTTACCCAGAATTGCCAGCAACCTCTGCAGCTCTCTGTCGCATCATCTCCATCACAGCTGCCCTTCGCCGTGATTCGGACTGCTGCTGCACTCTCCTCAAATGTTCTTTCAAATCTCTGAATAAATAATTATAAATCCAGGTAAGCGATTTAAGCTAGAATTGTAAAACTGCAAAAGCAAAAATTAAATAAAACTGCAGCGGAAAAAACTACAACTGTATACAAACCTGCATCGTGGTATACGGCATTCAGATTCTTTGCATGCCCGAGCATGGAGTTGCAGGATATACCACATTTTCTTGCATAAAACACAACCTCCAGGTGCACGTGTCTTGCATTGTAACCCATGCCGGAAAAGGCCCTTCACTTTACGACAATTAGGATATTGGCAATGCAGAGAACAACAACGTGATGCATGTTCCAGAAGATCAAGCATTTTCCGTAGCTGCAACATAATATAACAACAAAGTTAAGCCTCAAGTGACATGAAAAGCTTGGAATGTCAAATCCTTTAACACACAATAAACAAATTTTCTTCCATTTCCATTCAAGCTGGGTAAGAACTTAGGTATAGTCCTGGAGATTCTCAGGTGTAGATAGTACATGCTAATTCGAATACATGCTATCACATATTCAAGGTGTATTATCTAAATCAGTTTTCATCCCTAGACATTTTGAAATAATCCCCTTTCTGGTTTCTTTCTAGCAGACGTCCTAATTCCCCTGCAACTTTAAAAACTGAAAATAGATAGAACTTATCTTCCATTTATAGACATAATGTAACAGAAACAAAAAACACTCTCTTCCTTCATTGGAAACCTTTTGCAAAAAGTTGTAAAACAACAAACTTTCAAAAATACTGGATCACTTTTTCCAATATCACCAAATTAAAAGAGCTGAAGCAACTGCTTTGATGTCCTAAAATACAAGAAGAGTATCTTCGGCCAGGAGACAGCAAAAGACCAAGAAAGAAAAAAGGAATCTGATATGTCAAGGAATGAAATACCTGTAAAACCCTTAGCTGCCTAGCTTCTTTATTTTGTGCATCGCGATCACCTACTGATGGATGATTAATCAGCTTATGAGCATGATCAATGCCTCCCTTCTGGTAACATGTATTGCAAACCTCATACTCGGGGCAAACTTCACAGCGCCATCCTTGACCTGTTTCAATGTCAAGATGGCAAACACTGCATGTAATCATAAATGCAGGAGCAGCTGGATTATGGAGATGGTAGAGGATCATCATGGAAGAGTGTTTCGCTCTGCGTAGGGTATCATATTGGTAATGGTTTCCTTGACAAAGACTCAGAAATGCTTGTCTTGTGTCAAAGAATTCACTCTCAAGAATCTCGTCTTTATCCTTTGTATCCATAGGCACATCTGTGATTTCAACCTGTAGAGACCAGGAGTTCCATTTTACAGTTACCCAGAAAAAGAGAAAAGTTGCTGTCGGGAGGAAAAGACATTCTGGCTTTACAATCGAGGGGGGCGTGAATGCACACAGGAACCCAAGCAAAGCGTGAATGCACACAGCAACCCAAGCAAAGATAGTATTACATTGTGTGAAACTTACTGGATACAGGGCGTGCTTCTCTCTTTGATCTACAGGATGCTGATCCCTTTCGTCACGATCTTGCTCTGCTTCATAGCACCTTGGAAATATAAAACCACAAATACCAGAGTTTGTAGATATCACTTAAAAGTAGTTTCTTTTGAAAAATGAAAATTAGAAAGAAACGGATGCAGAAGACTAGGCAAATTGAAAGATTGTCAAACTAACAACAGTCAAATCCTACAAAATCAATAAGGACCTGAGACTCATGCTCCAATCAAGCTAATAGCACCAATTGGAGGTATTTGTAGATACCAAGCAAACTTATGAAATAATGAACAACAAAGGTATAACATCAAGCATTTAGTCAAAGTCAGAATAATTTGAATGAATAAATAAATTTATCGTCAACTATTACAGAGTTAAAATTCCATGACAAGACCAATAAGAAAATATATACCAAAGTGCGTGATCATTAACTACCAGGTTGAATAGAATACATTTAGAACAGCAATGCCATCTAAGAGTAATTCAATATCAAATTTGGGAAATTATATTGTGATGCAAAAGAGTTTAACATTTATAAAAAATAAAAGAGGGCAGATCACTCAATCACAAGCTCTAATTTGATGAATATTTACTTTATAACAAATGTTCCTTATTAGATAGGAAGAAATAGTAAGTTAGATATATTGTCCTAATTGTTATGACTTTAACTTAAAAGAATAAAATATTTTATTAGAGTAAAACTTCATTCTATTTTGGATATTTTAGTTAGGAATCCCTAACTACTAGAATAAGGGTTCCGAGAACATTTTTATACATATGTGTGTGGCAAAATCATGTATATTGATTGATTGATTGATTGTATTTAATTAAGTTTTCTACTATAATAGAATATCCCATAAATCATGCGATTCGAGAGTAATCCCATAAATTATGTTATTAGATACTGTATTAGAGTATCTCATAAATTATGAGATTAAATATTGTATTAGAATATCTCATAAATCATGAGATTAAAATCATTAATTTCCATTTATAGGTACTAGAATTTTGTCCATAAGCTAAGCCTGCTGTAAACAATTCACAATACAATTCCTATTCAAATCCTGAGATGGTATTAGAGCAATATTAGGCTCCATGGATCAAGTCGTTTCCAACCTTCATTGCTAAAAACATATTTTTGTTGTTTTTTCTCTTTTTGGTTAAGCCGTCATTGTTGTACCCTTTTTCCTTCCTTCCATTTTAGCCTTCATTACTATCTCCTCCCTGTTTTATGTCTTTCATCTCAGCCTTCATTGCTGATTATCGTGTTCTATTCTTCTCTAAAATAGAGCATTTCTTCCAGCCTTACGGTTGGAATTGTATTTCTTCCGGCCTTACTGTTGGAATTGTCTAAGGATTAGCTTCCTTGTAAAGGGAGGAACATGTCAAAAGTTGATAGATTGAATAGAAAGCTAGGGGAACTACAAAGTATCCAGGCAACATACAGATTGAATGAAAAGAACCACCTCAATTGGTCCACTTGTTCGTACAATTTTGAAAGGAAAATTAGTCATCTCGCAAGTATGGACCAAAACCAAGGGATCCTCATTTTGAAGCATGAGATGAAGGAGACTCCATGATCATAGCTTGGTTGTGGAATTCTACGATTCCTGAAATAATTGATACATGCATGTTCTTAGCTACGACTAAAGACATCTAGGAGGCTATGCAACAAACTTACTCTAAAGCTACAGACACAACTCAAGTATAAAGTCAAGGTGAAAATCATGGCTTCAAAACAAGGGGATAAGACTATCAATGAATATGTCAACCAATTTAAGTCATTATGGCAGGAACCTTTTTTTTTCTTCAAAAATTAATAGATTCATTATAAGAATATATATACAATCTAGGGAACAAAACAAGTATAATCCATAGAAACTAGATTACAGAGAATTAAGGTTCCTAGTAATCATCTACATCTTGAGATTGAGGGAACTTGTGAGACCACTTAGTCCAGTATTACACCAATCCCCATCTACTCTTCATGCCACTTGTCAAATTTGTAGCTATTCCTCCGGCTAACATGGCCAATCTGCAATGTAAGAAGATGGCCTGAAAAACCATCTCACTGCTTCTACTTTCTTGTTTGAATATTCAGCAATTGCGCTCTTTCTATATGTAGTACACCAAAGTTGCCCAACTTAACCTGATAGCTTTTAGATCAACCGGATTATGCACTCTAATTTTCACCAGCCAAGCAATAGTTTCATTCTAAGAATCTGTTGGTCGGGCCACGTAGAGTATATTCTGCAACCGATCCCAAACTTGTCTGGTATACCTGCATCTAAACATGAGGTGTTCCAAACTTTCCAGTTTCGCATTACATAATTCACAGTTCAAATTGCTAATGGAGAACTTAATCTTATCCCTTGTAAGCAACCCTCCATTGATTCTCATCCATAAGCTGAATGAATGAGCTGGGTTAAGATCACTATCCCATAATAAGGCTGCCCACTCCTGCCTTGTGCTTTGTGTAGCCTATAATAGTGTTTTACAGGCTTTTGTGTTGAGCTTCCTTGAGTTATCTGTTAGCCACTGAATTTCATCTTGCTCTCCTTCCTGACATCGTGGCAACACTTCCATGATGAGACTGGCACTTCTATTGTTGTGGAAGGGCCATATCCACTGATTATTTCGAATAAGCATATACTTATTTTAGTAGTTGGATTCACCACCAATTTCAAGCCCTGTACCTCCTCCACTTTATATAGAGGACCTTTACAGTGCCAATTATCATACCAAAAAGACATGCTTTCTCCATTCCCAATCCTGTGAAACACCTAACTCTGCATCCATTTACCATCGTATTCACCAATCCCTTAAGCCTCCATATAGCATTAGCCCACTTGTTAACTACTGGAAAAGCTAGCCGCTTCTCCAAGAAAAATCCCACAAGAGCGGTTCGCCACTTTTGAGCACCTTGCTGTAACACCTCCATCGGTGCTTGGATTGGTTTTTCCCCATCGGACTTGACAAAACAAAGTCTCCCTAGATTTTTAGAGTCACCAAAAATCGAGCTCCAAGTGGGCTTCACCTTCTCCATTCCCTGCTGATTCTTAACTGGAGCTTTCCCTAAAGGTGGGAAATCCAAATTGGTAAGGAGTGGAGAGTGGCTCTAGTCTATGGTCAGATGAATGAACCACCGGGAGCCCGTATGAGAGTTGGTTTGACTGCCCTAACTACGGCAGAATATTTCCGAGACGTTAATAAACAAGACGTATTGCTATTTATCGACAATATCTTCTGTTTCGTACAAGCAGGATCTGAAGTATCTGCCTTATTAGGTAGAATGCCTTCCGCTGTAGGTTATCAACCCACCCTTAGTGCCGAAATGGGTTCTTTACAAGAAAGAATTACTTCTTGTATATGATCGAATTTTTTTGTTAATGTTCAATATACTCTTTATATATATTCTATATACATATTGTTCTATATACATATTATTCTATATATATATTATTCTATATATTTTTCCGTTCTAATACTCTATCCGAGAGTTATCAGTATTTATCAAATATGTTCCTATCTAACGGAACGCTATTGGATCAAATGACAAAGGCATTGTTGAGAAAAAGATGGCTTTTCCCGGATGTCCACAGTAGCTGGGTTATTAGAACGGTTGATAGAGTGAATGGCCACGGCCATAATAATAAAAATAAGGACAGACGATAATGAACTTAAGCAATCACCTCGAGCGTAGTTCAAAAGATTTACAAAAGTTATGTTGGCTATGGGAAACAAAGTCATGGAGATCATACACTATTTATTAAACACTCTCCTTTAAAGAGAGTTACAACTCTTCTAATGTATGTTGATGACCTAAGAGTTACAACTCTTCTAATGTACGTTGATGACATAATAGTGATCGGGGATGATGATAAGGTATTTGAGATTAAAGGCGTTGGGAAGGTTAAAGTATTTCCTAGGAACTAGAATTGCACCGTCTAGATAGGGAATTTTTATCTCGCAACAAAATTATGTTATAAATCTTCTCAAGGAAATAGGTAAGACAACATGCAAACTTGCAAGCACTCCTATTGATTTGAATCTTAAGCATGGAAAAGCAAAGGAGGATGTTGCAGTAGATAAAGTGTTGGGAAATTTCCTTGGATATTTCCTCGATATCATTGACCCCTAAATAGTTAGGAAATCAGATATAGTACTATGTACATATATTAGGATATTATGTAAAGACATTAGTTTCCTAGAATAGCCATCTCTATTTCTATATATACTTGTATCTATGTACTGATGAATAAGTAAGTGAAATACAAACAGTAGAGAATTTCTGCATAAAGAGATGTATCAGCACCTAGTAAGAAGATTAATTTATATGTCTCACAAATGACGGAATATAGCATATGCAATGAATGTAATTAGTTAGTTTATGCATAGTCTGAAGGAAGTTACATCTACAAGTAGCTCAAAGAGTACTTCCATATCTTAAGGGAACTTTAGGGAAGGGTATTTTGTTCAAAAGAGTTTCTTAAGGCATTCACTTATACAGATTATGCTAGATCTATTGGTGATAGAAGATCAATTTCAGGACATTGCACTTTTCTTGGTGGAAACTTGTGACCTGCAGAAACAAAAAACAAGGTGTAGTTGCTCGGTCTAGTGCAGAGACTAAGTTTTGGTTGGTTGCTCAAGATATATGTGAAACTCTAGCTGAAGATTATTCTTAAATATTTGAAGATTAAGTGGGATGACCCTACGAAACTATGCAGCGACAACAAATCAGTAATCAACATAACTCACAGCCCACTTCAACACGATTGAAATGATACACTTTATCAAGGAAAAGCTGGAGAGGTGGACTAATTTGTACACCTTATGTGTCTACTCATAGTCAATAGGCGCTAACATTCTCAATAAAGGTTTGATCAACTCAAAATTTCAGACTATTATATCCAAGCTGAGAATGGAGAATACCTATTCATCAGCTTAAGGGGGAGTATGGCAAAATCATGCATATTGATAGATTGTTATATTTGAATAAGTTTCCTATTATATTCGAATATCCCATAAATCATGGGATTAAAGAGAATCCCATAAATTATGGGATTAGATATTAGAATATCCCATAAATCATAAGATTAGAATCATTAGTTTCCATTTATAGCTATTAGAATTTTGTAAGCCTACTGTAAACAATTCACAATTCAATTCCTATTTAAATTATAAGAATGTGTACCCAATGTTTCTATAAAAAACATTGAATTTTTTTCTATAAGCTTGAGTTTTCAATTAAAAGGTAAGATGTTTCTTCTAAAAGTGATTCTTAGATTCTAGAAGTGATTCTTAATTTGTTACCCTCCATTGCTTGTTTAACCCTAGAATTCCAGCATTTCAAGCCCAAATTTCCAGCAATTCTAAACATGAAGTTCCAACAACCTAAGTTGAAATCCCAAATTTGAAACTCAGATTTCAGCGGCCGATTGTCTCCTACCGCAGACTTGTCAACTACAATTCATGATCCCTATTTAGTAACACTACCACTAAAATAAACAAATCCTGATCTAGTCCTTAAACCCTAAAACGTTTTGTGAAGGAAAACTATGAGTTCCTTATTTCTCATAGGTAACTTCTTAGAAGAACACACACGTGCAAGTTCTGAAGCCCTATCTACATAAATGGCCATTAGCAACATTTTCCTTAAGCTCCTCCCTTTTATCCTCAAAACACAAACAATAACAGTATCCTCAAAACACAAACAATAACAGTAAGGGCTTGCCTCAGTTACATTGATTTCTAAAAGTCAGTATCCTAATTTAGGGTTTAAATCAACATTTCAATTCAAAAGCCATCCCGTGATTCTAACACTGCTTTTTTTTTCCTGTTCTGGTGACAAATGCAGCAGAATATAGACACCTCATCATGACTTAATGTTAACTGATGATGCTACTTGCAAGAGCTGATATTTTGTTCCTTATCTGTATATAGTCTTGAATCAATCCAAAACAGGTAAATAATGCAGAATTCTTACTTATCACATATCTCGAAATTTTTGCAATGCCTGCAAACCCAACGGTTTCCTGATACCATCAATATGCAGCAATGTGAGCAACAATGCTGCAAATGAACCATGATAAAATCTTCCTTCATTGGAGAAATTGTCTCACCAAGCTGAAAAGTAAAAGGAAACAAAATCATAAGGAAATGTTAATCATAATTGTACTCATATCTAATTTTCATTTAATTATAAAGACCAATTATCTCATGACGGACAAGTTAATGAATCAAGCTGCAAAATTACATACACTCAAAAGAACACAAGTGAGGCACTAAAGAACAAGTATAATGTGTAAATATGAAAACTTTTTCTTCAAATAGACAAACTCAAAGAAACTACCATTATAGATGATATCCTTCGATACTTGGTATTGTTCTTAATCCCATAAAACCTCATTTGTACTTTAGAGCAGAATATATTAATCTCTTTATCAAAATTTTGGGTAAATAAATACTGCATCCTTTTTCTCCTTTTCATTTTTTTTAACATTCCAGTCTATGATCAAACAGATTTAAGTTTAACAATCCCTTGTCTCCAATTCACCACGTGGTTTGACAAAAATTAAGAAAACGATGGAACTTGAAAAAAAAAAACAAGGCCCGTATATTGGTGCCAGGCTAGTAATTGGAAAGAAAATATTCTATGTGGGTTGCTAACCAACAAAACTCAATTTTTTTTCCCTATTATTTTCTTGGACAAGGAAAGAGTGTGTGTCTCTATTCATGTTTACATTGAAAAAGAAATTAATCACATGGAAAATACTGAGCAGCAAGACATGGGATATAAGAATTACTCTATGCATTAATAGCAGATCCTTTGACGCGTTACCAGAAAGATCCAACTGACCAGATGCTTTTAAAGCACGTTTCGTTATAGTCTTTTTGGTAGTTCCCTTTTTATTCTGTTTTCTGCTATCTTCTTCTTGGTTAAGCTGATTAATCAGGTCCTCAGCAGCACCAGGCCAATAATCACCATCAAAGTATGGCAGCCTAGCTGCTGTTACCTTTGCCTTACATTCACCAGTAGATGTGAAGAAATGATCGTACAGATTAGTGAGCTGGACCACTATGTTATCCTTGGTAGCTTTTCTTAACATAGACAGGTACCTGACATAGAAAAGGGATATCCCAGCAGTATATTAGAGAGGACTATAGGCTAATTTGTATTACACAGAAATAGAAGTCTTTTTTTATCTGATTTCTCTCACCACTCCCGAAGTTTGTCAGACTTTGGTGTTTTCTGGATCTCAGGATGACAGTACAATATATAATCTTCACCCTTTAATGGAGGGCAAGCCCAAATATAGCAACTTGTAAAACCCCTCTTCTTGCAGTACTCAAGATATCCAATCTGCAGGAAGATACATATAAAAGCTAGAAATATCAATACCACTTCCTTGCAAGATCTACAGTTAGTACCCTTAGCTGACACCAAAAATATTTAGCCATCTGAAACTAACCAATATTTCATGGTAAACAAAAGTCCGTAAAGCCTCTCCAGTCACTGCTTTAATCTCAGGTCTAAAATACTTAACAGAATCGAGATAAGAAAGATAGACACGCCGTTGATTTGGCAACTGGCATTCCGACCCAAATTCTTGAACATACATTCCAAATAGACAAACCTCCACACCTTCAATCTTCTGAAACAACAAAACCACCTGGAAGAGAAATTAAAAATTCCATGTCATTATGAACACAAGAACAAGACTTAAGAAAATTTCAAGTGTAAGCTTACGCAGTCATAAATTTTCCACAATTTTCCACAATACAACAATGCAGCTATATAATATTCATAAATATATATACACACACATAATACAAGAGTGAATAGTAAAAATTTTGTTTGCCTAAAAAGTCTTTAATAAAAGGCCCTTTATAAAGTTAATATGACTAAGTTGATATATATTTTAAACTTCTTTTGACTCCTAGTTTGAAATAAAGCCAACTTTTCATTAAGTTTGTTCACAAACCAAGTTAAACTTATCTACAAAAGTAAACCGTTTAAAATTATGATAACAGTTGCAACATATACCCCGAGATAATATGATAAAAAGAGACCTAGTATCTTATACTAACAAAAAATTTTCATTATAGTTTCTAAAGCTAAGAAATTTTAATTCACAACTTCTGCTATATCATGTCTGGAATGTTGAGCAAACCTATATACATCTTTTGAGGGCTTATATTGATTAGATGTATAAATATATAAGGTTTTGAATTTATCAATTTGGATTTAGTTTACAAGAAATTTTTTTCGATTTTATTTTTTTCGATTTATTTAGACCTCTGCCATTTCTTGAAATCTTTATTCTAATTCAAATTATAGTGTAACATTGCTTTAAGACATTATTTAAATAGTGTAAAAATTAATTTTATCCTCTTGTGCCAAACATTTTGGTTTGTGCTTTCTTTTTAATTATGGTTCCAATGGAGCAACGTCAAAAGAAATCTTCTATTTTCCGCATGATTACTTCTAGAATCTTAGGAACACAGGCCACAAGTGGCAATTTATGCAACTATGTTATTGTATGTGGAACAATATATTGTTTATATAAAGGTAAAAGATGTGGAACAAAAATATTGTCAGCCCTTCAACTTAACTGTATTTTTATTGTACTCCAACTATTAAAATTTCTAATCCAATCCCTGAACTTCACTAATCAGTGTATATTAGAACTTCCTTTAATATTCTCAACAAAAATCATGTATGACAGCAATGGAATTTAAATTAAATATACAAATGCGAGTAGCATCTGTCTTACTTGAATGCCATATAGAGTTTTCATTGAAGACATTGATTAAAGTTCTAATATAAAGAGATTAGCAAAGTTCAAGAACTAAATTAGAAGGTTTAATAGTTGAAGGACCGAAATAAGAAATAACGCTAAGTTAAAGACTAAAAATATGTTTGTTCTTGTTTCTTTTCTTTTTCATCATCAAATCCAAAGAATTTACTTTATGCATTATCTAAAGTATTTTTTTGTTCTAATATATTAACTACATATATTGGATAGAAGCTAACTAGATTTTCAAAAAAGGGAATCCTAAGACGTGTTAGCTCAATGATTAATGTTCACCAGAACCATAAGTCAATCTTGGTAGATAGGGAAACAAAGATAATTTACGAGCTTATTTATAGTGGACTATTGAAAAAATAAAATCAATCAAATGAAAACACAATATTCTGCTCATATAGTAATATAGTAGGAGAAAACGAAGATATATGTTTTATTCTTTCTATTAAAAAAAAATCGATTGCGTAGTTGACAAATCTTCCAAAGCAACTAGTTCTATGAAAACTTTTTCAGATTTAGGATTAATAAATCATGCGAATTTTTGTCCTATGAATCATGATATGAATTGAATAAGAAAGTATAGAATAGATTCTTGCATACATTTATGGAACACTTGTAATAGAGGGACAAATAGTCAAAGTGATACAGAACAACCTAGGGTTTTAATGAAATAAAATAAAACAGATCATTCAACACAAGCTTTAGTTTGGTGAGATGAAGAGTTGGAATTGGTGAGACACTTATTCACTTTATTGTTCACCTGAATAGTGATAGCAAGAGCAATTTTTTCATATTTACTTCCGTTAACAATCCTAAAGTCTACAACAGTGGCAAATTTAAGACACATCATCAAGTTAAAATAAGTTTAGTCATATTTTCCATATGTTTTATAGGTTGTTCGGAGGTTAGTCTCCACTTTCCCATTTTCTTTCCCAGTATTAGGGAGTTAGTTTTCCCTTCTTGTAGTTAAGGGGTTTCAGTTAATAAAGAAGGAAGTCGAGAAGTTCATCACAAGTCCTCTTGAGTACTTCTAAACTCAAGAAAGTTCTCAGTTTCTTCAGTGCTCAAACTACCAACACAGGGCGTCTTAGGAAGCCACCTCATCATTCTCTAGAACCTGTTAACCCCTCTCCCGCTAGACACACTAGCCGAGCCATAACTCGTTTCGTAACATGGGATGGTATCAACTTCATACTAAGTTTTATGTACTATATGAGAATTAAAAAATAAGTTAGCTATATAAATTTTTAGGACATAAGCTTGTTTAGAAAATAAAGAATCCTTTCTACAGTAGGATTCAATTTTGTAAAATTCTTAGTTGGGAGCTTCTTATTATTAAGATTATGGTTTCCAAAACTTCTCTACATATATGTATTCAATCGTTTAATGAGAGGATTACTGATTTTGTTTACAGTTTTGAAATTCTCAAATTAGAAGAGGCAATACTTTCTTTTAAGAGCGATTCTTATACTTTAATAATAATTCTCAGAACTACCCAATCAAACATGTTACCCATTCTAATCAAGCTTACAGCTGATTATGCAACCATTGCCTTTTCATTTCAATCGATTGGTTTACTGTTCATTGAATTCTAAACTACAATGTTTGAAAGGTGAAAGTTCATCGGCTTCTTTAGAGAGGAAAACATCTATTCTTTCATAAGATGATAAAGAATTTCGAAATTACTTTTTGCCAAGTTACAGTAGTAATTCTGTGACATAGAACTTTACTTTTGGTTCTTCAAAGGATAAATCACCACCAACTTTGCTGCTTATATGCTAGGGCATATGTAGTCGAACAAGGCCTAACAAAGTCAATATTTTACTTGAAATCCCTCGATTAAAGCCATGGCTAGAATAAGATACCTACAAAGAAGAATAATGTTATGCACACTTCTCTTTTAAGAGTCTCCCTGTCCATCTTTCCTTTTTTACTATCAATTTGTACACAACTCATTCACACTTCTCTTTTAGAAGCTAGATCCCCCACACTAAGCTTCAAATCTTTTCTACCCCTTTTCAGCTATTCGCAAGAGAAAAAGGAAAAAGCAGACAAAGTGCTATTAGGCTAAACATGACCGCAACGTTGAAATTGAGAAGTTCTATTTACATAATAAGAAAATACATATCATTCTAGTACAGTTGGTCGCCTTCTAGGATGTGGTGATCTAGCTAAGTTTGTTATTTTTTTCAACACAAAGTGCAGTATTTGGGGGAGGTGATAGAGACGAGTATGGACACTAGATTGGTGATTTTGTTTTGGGGAATCTCTGGGTCAGGGAAGAACAATAGCCTCGCAAAAGATACTATTTTCTTTGTTATCAAAAAATCCAGCTCACCTTTTACACATTTTCTTCTCAATTTCTCTCTATTCCTCACCCCCTCTCCTCTGTTTCCTATCTTATTACAGTTATCATAGTAAGGTCTTATCATAATGCTTATACTTTTAGATTGCCAAGTGACAGCGAAATTAGTCCTATCTTTAAAGTTGCACATTTAACTTTTTTCTCACAATTGTAGATTTTAGAATCTAAATTTTAAGAAGTTAAATCCAAACTTTCATAATCACGAGTTGTTGCATTCTATGTCAAGGGCATCTCCAAACAAGTCGAAGAGATTTGATAGAGTTTATAAACAAAACAAAACAGGAAAGATCACTCGTCCACAAGTTTTAATTTCTTTTAGGACTTAAAACTTATTTAAGAATAAAAAAAGCCTTATTAGAGCAGAATTCGGTTATACTTTGAAAAAATTATTACGATTTAAGGTTCCAAGAACTTCTCCACATATATGTTTCAGCTCTTTTACGAAGGTGTGATACTTTTTTTAAGAGTAATTTCTAGTTTCACGATTCTAAGAATCACTTGGGAGCAATTCTTAAAGCTACATATTGATTGTTTATTTAATAAAATCCAGCAATTCTAACTTGGATTTCCAGCAACTCAAACCTTAACTTTCAACAACCCTTTACAAAAATTTCAGCAACTTAACAAAAACCCAGGTTTTCCAAATTTCATGAATTTTATTAATTAGTTGTTATATCTTCTATTCATCCACATCAAAAAGACGTGTCACATCACATGAACCCTTAGTTTTCTCAATTATTGCACAAATATTGTGGTTTGCTAGTTAATGAGAGCATTTGAAATATGATGTGCAAACATCTTGGAGAACAGTTTGAATAACATAAGTTAGGCACTACATCAAATCTTTTTACTAAACACTGGTAAAGAAGTTTTTATTGACCTTTGTGATTGTTTTGATCAGATTTTTGGTTTTGATTATGAGCAGCACCGCCCATCAAGTGCTTACAATTCTCCATATTGGACCACAAACGCTGTTGCTCCAGTCTGGAACAACGATTCCTCGTTGACTGTTGGAACTCGAAGTGGCAAAGTGGAGTTTTCCAAGTTCTAGGAGTGTGATCGTCTCTGGTTCTAGTCCTACCCCTACTATCAAGCTTTGTGTTTGTAAAGGCTCTAGTACCGGTATATCTATCCCCTTCTAATTGTTTCATCTTTCTTGCTACATACATTATGACTACTACTTTTAACTCTTGGATGCATCTTTATTATGACTGTTTGCAAGTTTTGTTTTGTATGTAAATTTCTTGACAAGTGCATCTTGTTGACAAGTTGGACATCTTTTTGATAAACTGTTATTATGCTGCTACATTTTTTTATTTTTTATTTTCTGAAGTTATTATTTTATTTTAGTTATTTATTATTACTTTATTCTAAGTATTTATTAGTTTTTTAAAGTATTTAGTTATTTTATGACATCTTTTATGTTTATTTGAATAAAATAAATGAATTATTTATTTATTTTAGTTTTATTTATTTACTCTTTTTAACTTGCATCACTTATTTATAGTTTTTTTTTGTATTATTACTATACTATGTACTTTTTTTTTCATTGTCACATTTGCATGTGGACTATCGAAAACAATCTCTCTACTCTGCAGGTGTAAGGCTGCATACTATCAGACCTCCCCAGACCCCGCATTGACGTGGGGTTCGGACTGGGTGTGGTGATGATGATGATGATGACTGGTAAAGAAGTTCTTATAACTCTATTTGATTAGACACAAACTTTGATTGGTTTTCCAGTACTTAGTACAAAATTCTATTAGAAAGTTGTAAAACATGTTGATACTACATAAACATTAAACAAAACATAAGCATTGTTCATACATCCATTTTAGAAAATGCACTGTGCAGAAAAAAGAAAAAAAGGAAGAGTACGCAATAATTTTGATCTTTACCAAATATAAAAGATTTTATTGTCTTCCATAGACAAATTACAACACAAGAAAGTATAGAAACTAATCATAAAAACAATTAGCCACGCTTCAATGATGACGATGAACATAGAAATATATTCAAATTTCCATTTAGCAGAATAAGTTATCGTAGACAATATATGTAAAAACAATGTTGCTTAAGTAATTAAAGTTATATTAGCATTTTATTGTATCATTCAGCCATTTTTAAATCAAGACAACTCAAATCATTTCCAATACACATATTCCTGTGATCAATTAACATAAATATCGTGTAGTTTAATTAGTTGCAATAGAATGATTATATGTTGAGATCACGTATATTTCAAAGTAGATGTCTGTAACACAAAGTGCCGCTAATCACACGCAAATGCAACGCATTTATAGGAAAGACTAACAAATATAGAAATAAGAAACTGGGTGTATTTCCTGCATACCTTGGACTTGTAAGGGTATTCAGTTGGATAATTCTCTTCTCTAAAAATTTCAAGAAATCGTTGCTTCACCTCCAACTTTTTGTCAACTGATGAAACAACACGGACTACAAGAGCTTCTGCTCCAGGAATCTGAAAATACAAGTTATTGCAAAAATCAGATAACAGCACTTAGCTCATTGTCCAAATTAGTTCATAAATACTTACGTAACCTTATGGAAATTAACAGTACAAACTATGGAAGGATTTGCTTAAGGTCTCAAAGAATAATATATAAAGCCACCATCAAATTAAAAACTAGGTTGTTGGCCCTTAGATTCTTTGTAATTATTGGTCTCGACTGGCAAAGGATTGAGTCTGCTAGATCTAATTTTATGTGATTCACTATGAATCAACAATAAAATTTTAAGTGTATCGAATCCACACATATTAAGATGAAAAACAATCCTGCACTAAGAAGAAGATAGCATTCTTTAAATAATTGTCACAAAATAACATAATTATCCCATTGATTAAAGAAAAGCTTGTTAATCACACAAACATATTGGACAATATGATCATATATGACCCACCTCATCATAACTTTTCCCTAGAAGTTTGGCCCTATCTTGTCTTTCCTCCTTCAGTCTCCTAAATAACCTCTGTTCTATGTGATCACTAAGTATGGTTCTTGGTAAATCTTTTGCTCCAAGAACAGCACTTTGTGGCAAGGGCTTACGCTCCCCTCTTTCAACCTCTTGAATGTAGCAATTAGGACAAGTATATTCAGCTTGCCCACCATCATTCCTCCGGCCATTAAATAGAGCACAAATCTGATGTTGCCAGGCCTCGCACTTGTCACATTGAACCCACTGCACATATAAGAAAATATCAAACACAAAAAACAAAGCAACCAATTCAATACTGGCATGCAAAGTTAAAGTAGCCTTATGTAAGGAAGCATTAGAATAGTACAACAAGCATTCACACACCCATTCTTCAGTTTCCTCATCATTTTTCTTCTTCTCAAACCTTGCCTTCAGTTTTGTAATCCCATCAACAACAATAGTATCTCCACGAGCCTCGTTATAGCACGGAATACATAAATAATGCCTTGTATCACCTGTTCCCATATAATACATGGCATTGCGTTTGATGCGAGCACCACATGGTGTACAGTATATAGGAGGTGGCTCAAAAGTAAGCTTCTCAACGGCACACAACTGACAAGAGTTCTCACTCATCAGATGCTCCATTGCTTGATTTTTTTCAGCCTTAGACTTACTCTGCACAAAGCAAAGGAATGAGTCAAATGACAGGAATTTCAGTTAGAACTCGTTTCTATTGCATGGAAGAAAAAGGAAAGATGTAGTCAACAGGGGAATGTTTATGAGAAATAAAATGTTTTTTTAATTTATGGAGCACTGAACCAAAAGTAATCACCAAGAACTGAATGTGCGCTTTTACAACATTACTAGCTCGTACATGCCAGTAAAAGTGAATTGAGCAGAACATTAACAAGAAACTCCAATAATTCCCTAAGCAATTGCTTTGCACATAATCTTAGATCATGATATAAATTTCAACTAGTATTCAAAGAGATCTTCAGGCTAATTCAAGCAATTGATATGGATTCATTGCTCATTCATTTAGCCACTTGAGAGAAAAGGTAAAACCGATGGCAATACCATTTCTTTTCTACAGCGGTAGCTAATCACAAATGACACTTTGTTGTGTCCTTTGGAAAGAATAAGCAGCTCAAGCACTTTCAACCATCACAACTGTTTTACGAGTTAGAGAGGAAAAGGATGGGTATCATGCACTGTTTTCTCTTCATTCATTTTATATGATTTTCCTGTACTGGGATCAGAAAGGGAAAGGAAATGAAAACAAATAGTAATGCCAAAAACATAATTAACAACTTAGGATATACCACACAAGTACAAGTTAATTTCTGGAAAAGGAATATATTGCTCACAAAGTGATTCAGGTTTCTACAGCTTACCATTACAAAGAAAAACTATCTGAAAGAAGCATGGCAATTATCATCAATTTGTAGTGCAACATTGCTAACACAGCCAAAATAGATAAGCTGATATTTTTTAAAAGATGGGATATTGCACACTTCGCAAAAGTTTCAAAATTTACTGCAGAATGTTCCACCAATTGCAGTAATTTATTTGAAAATTCCAAAAAGAAAAATCCTAGTGATTAATAAAAGGATACATAAGGCACAAACAGGAATGTAACAAACAATCTTTAAACTGGTGAACTTGAAAAAGCTCAAAACAAAAGAGAACTCTCACCTGACCGACCCACTGTCTGAGTCCAGTAATATGGTCTCTAACTTGTTCAGGAGTGAACAGTTCAGTCAAAGACACCCCCTTTACTTTTGGTTTTCCAGTCTTGGTTCCAGCAACTTCCGAACGTTGGGTGACATTTTCTTGTTTCAGTAAATCAGGTTCTTTCTCAACTTTCATACTCTCCTGTGTCACTGATCTAATGGACTCACTATGTATAGTAGAATCAACACCAAGCCTTTGGCTACTCACATCATCCATGTTATCTTTCCGCATCTCGCTACTACTTGGACTTCCTTGTCTAGAACTAACAGGAAGTTCTGACTTCACCTCCATATGATCAGGCTTGATTGGCATACAAGCATCCCTGTGATTGAAATCTTGGCACTGGACTTCCAGGGATGCATAGCACTCACCAATTGTAGAAGCTGCCACAGCAGAACCTTCACTCTCGGGTTTGAAAGAATGAGGGGATTGCTCTATCTTCATTCGTTTCATAGCCGGTTGTACATCTTCAGAAAATTCAACAACAGCTGAACTTTTTGACATTAATGGCGCTGAATTATCAGTAGTCTCAAAGGATTTGTTGGACAAGAAAGAATTTGTTGCTGGCCGAGTGCGTCCCTTCACTTGTGCTTCTATAAACTTTTTGACAGGAACACAAACAGGGCAACTAGCATCTCTGCAGTGCTTGAAGTGTTGAATCAAAATCTTGGTATGCTGGCACCGAGGATGGGTGCATGGAGATAAATTGCATCTTCCCATATGTCTCAACAAGTTCTGGGCATTAACACAATTAAACTCTGGACATTTCCCTTCAGGGGCTGTGCATCGACGAGCATGCCACAGGAATAAAAGCCACCTCTGTTGATTTTTAAACTGTCTGTCACGTGTTGCATTTCCAGATCTATAGGTGGCATTTTCCAGGTTTTGGGGCTCAGATGTGCTTCTATGAGGAACTGTTTGAACCATAATAGATCCTTCAGAAGATAGATTACTAGGTTGAGCCTCATCTTGCCCAGAGATTCTTTGACAGAAATCTTGTTGGACACGATGCTCAAGTGACATGTTTTCAGAGATGCAAGTTTTGTCTTGTGATTGACGATGCCATTGACCATGCAATACTGAATCTGATTCTGTTCCAACTGTAACGCAGTTAAAATCACTTTGGGACTCTGAAACAAATTCATGCTGAAGCAAGATCTCTTTCTTTTGCTGGGAATTTTGAGTAACTGAGGAACAGATATGATGTTGTCCAGTTGGAAGAGACAAACTTTGTACACGCCTAGAACGATCTTCAACAGCATTTTGCTGGAATTGGTTTTGTAACTCGGATATTTGTCGCTGTTCAGAGGTTTGTGAGATTAAAATCTCATGGTGTTGCTCCACTTGAGGCTCAAGCTTCACTTGAGCACTATGATCAGAAGCAAACTGAGAGTGACCAAAAGCACTATTGTTCATCGGATGCTGGTGCCGATGACCTTGTGGCTTATTTGGGTGTTGCTGCTGAAAGAATGACTGTTGCTGAAACTGATTAGACCGTTGCTGAAATTGTTGCTTCTGATGAGATTGAAGCAGACTCTCTCCAGATGCTATTTGGGACTGAAAATTCATCTTTTCAGACTGATCAAGTGTTTGGGGCTTCAGCTTCATATTTGCAGTACATTGAGTATCATGTAAACTGGACTCGTTATTAATGGAAGTAGAATTCATTTTTGACATGGTCTGCATGCTCATAGAACTTAGATTTTGAGTGTTCATCGTTGATCCAACAGATGTTACAGCTCCATAGAAGTTTCCAGAACCAAAAGAATCAGCCGAACCCACCCCATATCCTTCCCCTGAACCTATTTAAAATTAGACGACACTTTAACGATAGATGTCAAAAGCCAAAGCAAACATACAAGACAGAGAACTGAGAGAGATTACCCAGCATCAATTGTTTCTGATGTTGATCAAAATGCTGCTGTAATGGTTTCGGGGAACTAGCATAGGGAATCACATTCATGTAGCCCTCTGAAGTACTAGGGTCATTCACAAGGTGAAAATTGTCTGTAATCATTCCAACACCACCATTCAAAGGCCCATCAGATAAACCACAAGGTTTTTGTTGCAAACCAGATCGGATGTTGCTACCCATTTGGCTACCCAGGTTCTGTGATATATGATTGTTCTGACCACCCATATATGACTTCTGATGCAATGGTTGTGATACCATAGTAGAATCAAAAGAAGAATAACCACCAGTGTTCTTAGAAGATTCCATACTCACAAAAGCAGGGTTTGTATTGTTATTACTAAATCCAGGAGTTGGAATCATTTGGTTCGTCATCCTTTGCACCCCTATGGATGACATATTCGTACCAGAACTAATGGAATAACTGGGTTGTGATTGCTGATATCCATTAGCTTCATTTCCTGCAAACAAGGAATTTCAATCATATGCAAAGCATAGATAGAAGTAACTATGGACGTTGTAATTGAGGCTTTAATTTGTAACAAGTACCACCCTGAATACCACTAGTTGGCAACAGCCCCCCTGTGTTGACAGTTGTCAGTGCTATGCTATCACAGGCTGTGGAAGAAATCATCATTGTATTTACAGAAGAAGCCATCAGGTTGGAATTCCCATTGTGTGACATACCCGGGGTTGGTATCATTGTACCAATGGAAGAGGATGAATTAACAAGCTGTACATTTCGTTGGTTGTTGATATTTGCAGGAGGGCGTAGCAGTGCACTCAAACGACTCTCTAATGTACTCACATTCATATACTCCTCCTACAAGAAAAGTTCTAATGCTTGTGAATCCAAAGAGATAATATGATCAAGAATCGAATGAAAGGGAGAGGTTCAACAACAAAATTTCTATAAGTATGCGATAGTGATTATTATCATCATTACCAACCAATCAATCGCGGTATAATATGAGCAATTAGATATCCAGGATAAAAACAGAGTTGAAGGGAAGATAAATAAAGCACAAAAATGAACCTTTGACCGAGCAGCTTTGAACAGACCATACTCCAGGCGTTTAGCAAAGTCCCTATACTTCTGCTTCTGTGGTTCACCAACTGGATGAGACTGCCGCTGCAATATAATTCGAAATCTATACAGCATCCACGAAAATAAGTCAATGTGAGAAACACAATTTTGTTAAACAACAGGCAAATACATGTTATTACTAATATTTGTCTATGAATATTTGCAATGTGCTGTTTAGGAAACTAGAAGCCAAAACCAAATGTTTTTAAATATAAATCTCCAAGGAATACAATCAGTGAGTACAATGCCACCAAAAAGGTGAGTTCAATAAGGATCTCCATCCATGATAACCCAAATCGAAGGTAGTACTCAATGCTGAAAATCCACTTATGACCGGAAAACAAAGAAAGAAAAACTGGAATAACTGAATGTATCTTGGGAAAATTCTAATAACCCTTGAACAAAAGTAGCGACGTTAAAGTTCCCCTGCATGTATAAATGAATTACATGCAGAAGAACGGACAAGACTTTTAATAACTAAAATTACTGGCAGAAACAACCCTTAAATTTTGTAACCAACTATCTTCACCAGAGACTTTGGTGCTAAAGAAATAAAAGACGATGCAGTAAAATAGATTAATATCAAGCTAATACATGTCACTTATAGTTTCATCATGAAATAAAACACGCTAGTAAGAAACACAAATGTGGTAGAACCAAAACCATACTAAAGGCATAGCTTTCCCAAATCTTTAGTTTTCAACGAATAAGAAAAAATGATCACTTAGGTGAAATAAAAATCATTCATAAACTAAAAAATATGATCACATTGGTGAAACAAAAATTATTCATACATTTTTTCCCGCATCGAAATCCGAGCACTGTGAAGATCAGGGTCCATGCCAAAGATAGAATTAGAAGCAGCATTTCCGCCACCGCCACCGCCAACGCTGCCAGAAGCTAAATTCTGCATCCGGGCAGGAGGAAGGTTACTTCCATTCTGCTGACATAGCTGATTAGGAACCTGTCCTGAGATCTGCCCAGACACATGCACATTCATCTCCTTTTCCAATATGAACAAGTCATGCCGATCTAGAGCCAATTGCAAGGCAAAAAAATTCAGCTTCCAGGAATATATATTGTTAGTAAAACCAATTTGAAGATGAGGAGAAAAGGCGAAGAGTTGACTTGAAAACAAAAGATTGTTTTGTAGTTTGATAAAAATGGCAAGAGAAAATGCACATAATATGAACACAAGC
>JANKOD010000132.1:12855-29421 GCA_026284645.1 Erythroxylum acuminatum
AAACATTTAAGCCTATTATTAAAATTCATTTAAATCCAAATATTAACCCATATAGATCTAAATGATTTTTAACCCTATTATCTTGAATTATTTTACAGCCGAAATGAGGTTTTATCGACTCATTTAAATGGGTCAAAATTGAGTTCGAATGCCAGTCCAAATACCAACCCATAGTTCTAAGCCCATTGAAATGGGCACATCCTATATAAGCATAAATGCGTAACCCTACACACTGAATTTTATCAACGGCTGTCTCCTTCAGCCTATGTTTGCTTGATGGAAACACCATCAGCAGTGGGAAGTGGCATCCACAGATGGAGGTCCATTGGATCCCAAGCGTCTTTCAGGTCCCATTAGAGGCATTAATGACGGTATCTCTCAGGTGATGCCTAAGTTTTGGGCTTGTTCATTAAAATTATGAATATTTTTTTCTTTCAGGCGGTGGAGGAGAGAAGAGAGGATTGTGAAAGAAGGAAAAGGGTTTGGTAGTTAAGAGGAGACGTTGTTGGGTCGTTGGTTACGGTGCTGCTCCAGCGATGAGCAGATCCCGTCGTGTGAGAAGGAAAATCTGGATGATAGATCGGAAGAGTAGAGAGAAAACGATAGCCGACTGTTCTAGATCGAAAGAGTAGAGAGAAAACAGAGTTGAAAATGTAGGTATTTTTGTATTTTGGGTTTGGGGTAATAAGTTGATTACCCCAAACGCTGGGTAACACCAGCTGATTGATTTTTGACTGGTTGGGTTGAATTAGCCAACCCAACCAGCCAATTACCAAATAAGTTTGATAGCTGTTTGACTAAGTTAAAAAGCTAATTTTTGGCCAATCAGTCAAATTTTGGCTGATCAGCTATCCTCCAAACACAGCCTAAGATACGTAGCTAGGTGTCACCCACTCTTTCCATGTAGTTATGTTTGCCGGTGGCAATGCTTAATCCAAAATTTTGTGTTTAGGCCTGGATCAAGCCTAATTAAATATATTTTAATTTTTTTGAAATAAAAATAACATTATTTTTAAAAAAATTTAATTTTGGACCAACTAACTCGAATATGAGCTCAACCCAAAGTTCTAAATTCTTTTAAAAAATTAAGCCCAGCCTGAAGTGAAGTCAACTCGGGTAGGGCCATGCAAACTTTTCTATGCCTAAACTTGTGTTTTCATCCATGCACAACAACTATCCCAGAAAATTCGAGTGGTAACTAATCCCCCTAGTTGACTCGTATTCCAAGAGAATGTTATGAAGGTTAACTCATGATTGGATATGGATTTCCCTCAAAGTTTCTAAAGGTAATCCTGGATGTCAAAATTGTAGAAATAGGAATGATGGCCAGGTTCCAAGGGCAATTCTCTAACACTTTTGTCTTGTAACTTCAACCATGGTAAAGGAGCACAAAAAGATATTCCCCTCTTTAAGGAGCACATCTTTCAGCCCTAAATTTTCCAAGAGCCCAATTTTTTATTACAGGAAAACTGGATGATTTTCAATAAAATAAGCTATGAGAGTATTTGCCCACGTAGATGCTCTGTCCTTGAGCACTTCAATACGAAGGAAACCTTAAGGCCAAGAGGTCATAGTGTTTTTCAGATTTTGGTTGGAGATAACTAGAGAGGGCTAAGGAGTGGAGGAGGAAGGTGAAAAGGAATGGAGGGATGGGTTCTGAGTAGGGTTAAAGGGGCAAGGTCAAAAAATCCTGTTGAGTGCACAATGGTTAGTATCCAGAGATTGTTCAACCATTTTGCTACAAAAGGAATGGGATTGGTAAATTTGAAATATCGTTTCACTAGCAGTAATGGAAATAGAGGGAAGAAAGAGCTAGGTAGAAAGTACCAATATACCCTTAAACAAACATGGAAAAAGAACCAGGCTAATGTTGCGCAGGGAGAGTTGATCGGGAAGGAGAAAAGGCTGAAAAGGAGTTGTGAGAGTGGGAAATAGATCAAACAAGATCAAACTCGAAGTTAACGTTTACTTAAAACTGGACTGTTGTACATCGTTATGTCCACCACGGGAGTAACAGATGTGTTGACTGGTTAGCGAACTATACTAAGCATTTTGATGTAAGAATTACTTATTTTGATACTACATTCATTGAGTGCCATGTTCTCCTTCTAGAGAATATGTCGGGATCTATTTTTCAAGATTCCTCGTGTAATGTGTTTTATTCCCTCCTCTTTTTTTTTTTTAAGACTTACCATTATGCTCTCCCTTCCCTTTCTGCATATTCATCATTCTCATTTGATTGGACTTCATAAAAGGCTAAAGTTTAGCCCGATCGTTAATCAATAGTATCCATAATCATCGTTCTCCAAGTGCATAAATAATCCATAAATTATGCAATTTAAATAAATTAATAATTCACAATTAAAACAAACTTTTAATTTGTTAAAATTTTAAAATACAATCACCCAACCATGTTTTCGCTGATTCTTTGTTCTGAAAACACTGATTCCCAATACAAAACTGAAGGCAATGAAACACATTTTAATGTGTCGATGTGTCATAATTCTGTCTTTACCTTAGAAAACTTTCACAGTTCATCCACACCTTCTTTCATTGCCCAACAATTACACAATGTTCATCTCCATCCCCACCATTAATGGCCACCACCACCACAACAATCCTCTCTCTAATCTCACCTCCGCCATCACACTCTGCTACGGCCACCACCTCTCCTCCACTTCTCACCTCAAATTCCAGAACCCGCCCACCACCCTCTCCTCCTCATCCTCCCCATTCAAGCCATTTCTACTCACTTCCTCCAACACCAGTGCTTCCAACAGCAACAACAACAACAGCATCATCACTTCTCTTGAGACTTCTAACAAGCTTCGCCATCTGAAGTTCACGACTTCCCGCGATGAACATGACGGAGGAGAGATAACAGTGTCGTCGGCCTCCGCCGTTGCCTCCGCGATTCGCCGGTGTTCAACTTCTACGGTGAAATTTATGCAAAGGATTGAAAACGGTCAGAAGAGCAAGTTGGTGATGCCAAGTTCTGATTTTCTGAGACTTTGCGTTGAGCAATTGGACCTCTTCCGTAGAGTCGTCAACCCTGATGCTGTTCTCTCGGTTGGTCCCATCAAGTTCCTTTTTTTTTCTGTCTGTCTTTTTTCGCTTACACTTTCACGAGAAAGTGACGGAAAAGGAAAGAAAATGAATGAATGAAGATTGATTAATGAATGATTTGTGCAGGTTTATGTGAGGCCGGCGGGTAGTTACGTTATGGACAGGCTAGAGCTGCGTCGAATTACTTCTTATCCTGGGGGGAATACTGCTGAAGTTGTGATTTTGATCGGTAATTTCAATATTCCAACAGGGTTACGCGCAGCAGAAGCTGCTCTGTCCCGCCAACAAGTATGTCATTTCGTATCTTAACATATTTGTAGCAAAGTTATGATATTTGTTGTTGATCTCTAACTGGGTTCTTTCCGAAATTTGTTTAAAATTGAAGGTTGAATTAGTTACTGAGCATCGTGCAGTGGTGTTTCCAATGGTGAAACATCCTTTTGTGGTTGGGTTCTTGGTTGCGGAATTGCCGGAGATGGAAGTGGAACTTTCATCGGGAAATGCGCCAAGTGAGGAGCATGACTTGATTCACTTTCCCTCGCCGGAGGAAGCCTACGGTTTATCTTCTGATTATGATAAGAAATTTTCGGGAATTCGATCATTGAATGATCAGCCATTGAAAATTGTTGAGTTTACTGCTGAACAGAGAACTAATGCTATTCACATCTCTCAGTCATTAGCTATGGCTTATGTTATGGATCAGGTGGCTTACTTTCTGACTTTCTAAAATGCTTAGTTTGAAATCATGGAGCTATCTGTAGCCCTCTTATATGTTATGCCTACTGAATTCATTTGTATAACTTGCTTGAAAGTTGAAAGACCATGTTTTAGTCTCTAAAATTTATATTCTTTTAACTGACATGTAACAGTGTATAGGCAATGCTACAATTGTTTAATTGTCAACACAAATTGAATTGTGTGAATTTATTTTGTTTTCTTAGTTTATAGTGAATGGATTCTCTTCGAGGCATATCCTCTCCTTACTGGGTGATAACTGTCGTATTTGTTTCTTTCACAGAAAGCAATGCTACTACAGCAATCATCATGGCAAAATAATGTGAGAATGAGTAACCTGGTTGAACAGGTAAACCATTATAAGAGTCATTTAATGGTATGATATTTGGAATCTTTTAGTGCTAATATGCTGAGTTCTATTCTACTGAATTACCTTCAGATTCGAGGTCCTCTGTCTAGCCTTCGAACTTTAAGTAAAATGTTATCCACTCACGTCAAGAAAAGTGAGGCATGTGCTTTTACTTTGTCTTACATTGTAACTCCTTTCTCTTTTCACATTATATTGAGATATTCCAGTGTTGATTTGCAGACCTCCTATGACATTGTTGAAGACATACTGGTACAAGGTGATCGAATTAGCAATACCCTTCAAGAACTGCAGGATGCTGTGTATTTGACAAAGGCGATCTCTCTTTCTCTTCCTCTTTTGGAGAAATAGAAGACCATATATTTGCAGTTCTCTTCTATATTTTAGTGATGAATTTTATTTATTTTTCTGGTATCCATACTAATAGGCTTTAGAGAACTTGAGTGAATAAGAACCTGCCCTGAACAAACCTCTTAATACAACCAAAAGAAAAACAAGGAAAGATGAATAAATGTTATGTGACACGTGTAGATTTCATTTTTCTTTCTAACAACGTCCTTGTGATTTTTGTAGGCCAATATAGTGCACTATAATGAAGAGACATTAAAGAAAATTCCAGATTCATCTTATGAACATCATGATTCAATGAGGTCTCAATTGTCAGATAGTTCTCCAAGAAGCAATGATGATGAGATGCGAAATGATCCAATTTCTCTAAATGCTAGAGCCAAGGATTTAGAGATGCCTATGCCACCGTTGGCCCTTGCCCCTTTACAACATGGAATAAGGTATGTCTAGATCAGTTAAAATTGCTCTTGTGGCTCAGTGATAGAGACTGTCAAAGTCATATTCCTTCCCTTACCCAAAGAAACAGAAAGTAACAACGTTTATCTTTTTGGGTTTACTAACTATTAACATCAAATGCACAAGTGGTAGCATTCACTATATTACGTTTTTTTTGGTTGCGCAATGGAATCTAACCCTATATCGCATATTTTGCTTCATTTTGCTTATATAATGCAAGACAATTAAGTGTACTTCCATGAAAATTAATCGTGTCAGGAAGACCGTGCAATGTTTCTGAGGTACTGTCAGATATGGTGGAGGCTGTGAGACCTCTTGCACATAAACAGAAACGTATAGTAGAGCTATGCGAATTCTCTCAATCTTTGCAAGTTTCTGTAGAAGAACCAGCTTTACGTCAGGCTTTGAGCAATTTAATTGAGGGTGCATTGTTGCGTACACATGTTGGAGGCACGATTGAAATTACGTCTATTGGAGCACCAGCAGGTGGTGCTCTTGTTATTATAGATGATGATGGCCCTGATATGCACTATATGGTAAGAATAGTAATCATTGTCTGTTTTTCAGACTAGTGATGTGGTTCTGTCTCTCTGAAGGGAGGGAACTCAGGAGCAAAGATTTGAACCTTCTTCAGAAATGGTTAAGCTTTGTTTGTTTATGAAACAACCTTCTTGCATGCCTGCACGCTGAACTTGCAGAACCAACTGTTTTTCTCTATTTCAGACACTGTAAGATTAAGTGCAGCGGTTGTTTAGTTTCAATTCCATCCTTTGTTCGTCTGAATAAGCAAAATGAGGAAAATAAGAAGTTAGCTATTATTATAAAAAGTACGAAAGATAATTGAGATTTTTTTATTGGTCAGGTAATATTTTCTTTTAAATTTGTTAAGTAAAAATTTTACTTTGATATAAGCGTTTTGCCAATGGATGTTCATGCAGACCCAGATGCATTCCCTCACACCATTTGGGGCAGAGCTTTTCTCGGAGAACATGATTGAAGACAACATGACATGGAATTTTGTTGCTGGGCTCACTGTTGCTCGTGAGATACTAGAGAGTTATGGTTGTGTTGTTCGTGTCATATCTCCCCGCTTGACTGGGGTAGCCTTGGGAGCTGGAGGAACTCGGGTAGAAGTTTGGCTTCCATCTTCTGCTGCATTGGCTGATCTACAAGGCCTTGCTCATGAGTCATAGAATAGAGTGGCAGTTGGAATTATATCCAATCAGACTGAACCTTTGCTTGAAGAAATCAACAGCAAGAGCAAGTTGACAATGGAGCCTGTGATTTGCTTACCAGCTGTGCTTCCGAGTCTGAGAATTCTGGAGAACTTGGCTTAGTTTAGCTGTAGTTTGATAGGCAGTATCTGCATTGGTTTGATGGAAGTACAAGCATACAGGGTTTATTAAAATCCCCTCAAATGTCTATAGAGCATCATCATGACTAGAATTCTATGCACAGGATCAAGTTGGAAAAGGGTAATGTGGTATTCAAAATAGCCTATAGGCCTGTTTGTATTGCTTTAAATCAAATGAAAAGCTATTGTGAAAATGAATTTCAGCAAAAGCATTAGAATCCCGTTCTAGTTTAGCACTTGCGGTTCAGGCTTTCTTAATACTAGCTTACTACCGATAGTAGGACAAGCAGTTACTTGCCGTGTGGCCATTCGGTCCTAACGAGGTGCTTGAGATTCAAGATTTGGCTTATAAGTTAAAAAAAGATCCTTTATCACTGAGAACCTTGAAGATCAAGAGCTCTCACATAAAGTAGGCCACTTTCTTTAGTAGGCTAACTTGGTAGAACATGAACACAACCAAAGAGAGGAAGCTTGAAAGAAGCTTTGTAATGGTCCTCCTTGCATTGGGCAGATCGCAGCTTTTATGCTCTTTTATCCAAAGTCCAAACTAACGACATACACAAAATGTTGATTCAGTAGTAGGACCATAATTAGTAGCTCTCTTTAACCAAGTTGGCGGCTTTGGGCCATAATGTACTATATAATCCATGGTATATGACTAAAGAAAAGTTGAAAGGCAAAAAATAAGGAAGAAACTGTGCAGAACTTTACGGATGATAAGTCCTTCTCAAGAAATGTGCATATGAACCAAAGGATGGTGCCGTGCACCCAACCCACCATTTTGGTGCTTAGTGCCCAGACGCTCTAAGCCCGTCAATTACAATAGGCGGTGTTTGTCTTACACGTTAGACCCTTCAGAGAGACTGTTGTGTTGCAACTTGCACCAAACCTCTTTTCCATCTACAGCCCCAACTCAAGCTCACCTAACCCCATCTTAAAAACTCGACCAAGTATTTGAAAGTACCAAGATCCACTAAAAGAAGCTGCACACAAGTGGCCATTATGCATGTCGTTTCAAGTTCTTATCAAGTGGTTTGTGGCTCAGCATGTTTTAACTCTCTTCGCAACTTGTCCGAAGCATTAACACCTAACGTAATAAACTAACAGAAAGTGAGATCGACCCAAGACTTGTCTTATATTGTTACCTTACTTCCTAATCATAACAGACAATGCCATTTTGAATAGTGAAATAAGAGTTTCATCCTCTGCACGTATCACAAAAGACCCTCGTGCAAGTCTGCCTCCTAAGACTTGGGAACTTCAATGTTACATGAGTAAAAACACGTAGAAGAAATTATGAGGATTTCAGTTTTATTTTGATACAAGCCTATGGTCTGTCTTCGTTGACCAGTTGGGTTGGCCACCACGTCGCATTAAAGCTCAAAGACTTTCAAGAGGACAAATTGACTGGACGGCGTAGTGTCCAAGTTGCTCAGGTCAGCCCGTCGCCGCCGGCTACAACCAACCAACCCCACACCCCTCGCACAACGCCACGTGGCTCTTCCTCATCCCTTGAGCGTCTCTCTCAGTTCTTGTTCTACGCAAATTGCCCCGTGACAGAGTCTTACAAATTCGGTATTATCAAAGGCAAATTATTAGAAGTACGAATTTTAGTTACAAATTAGACTAGTTGAAGACTTTCTTGACCAACCTAAGGGGTGTGATTGAGTGACAGGGACTCATCCGTCCTTAATTAAAAGTTAGGGGTTCGATCCTTGACTTTAGGTATGAAGCAACCTTTAATCTTTGGACCAGCTGTCCCACCCTTTGAAGTATCTACAAACCAGCGAAGGAATTAGTCACTGGATTCACCAATGAATACCCTGATTTAAGAAGAAAAAAAAAAGACTTCTTGACCACCACAATTTTCTTTGCTCGTGATAAATATCTACACTAATTGGCTTGTTCTTCTTGTTGAAATCAATGAAATCTGAAAAGGGTATGGGTCCAACCGATTAATGAGAACTTCAATGCGTGATACAAGGACAGATTGAAACTTATCGATAGTTTAAATCGCATTACAAATTACAATTAGTAGTTTAATATTCAAATACGATATTTTAATTTATTTTAATTGAAATAATGCTATTTTTCCTTTTTTGAAAACATTCTATTTGAAACATAAATTCAAAAAAATTAGGTTCATAGCATCATTTCTTAACAATTCTGCACAATGTATTTCATTATATTCAATTAGCATCTCTAGGCACAATCAGTACCTAATAGGTGACTACTTCACTAAACATGCAAAACAAAACCTAACAAAAGTTAAAATATTGCAAAAGCAACAAAATGTAACATTTGGGATGAATCCTGAGCTAGAATAAGCAATGAAACTAACTACAAAATGAGTCCGCTCACTCGATTTTATCTGATTTAACTAATTAAAATATTTCTGATTTCTCCAAATTGACTACTTCAATAAGCATGTTTTTATTCAGAATCATTAACACCAACAGATATTCTTTTCCTTCCCAATTTAATAATTCATCAAAAGCTAAATTCTGAATGGAAACATGAAAGCAGAATTTAGTAATCCTGCTGTCAATTCGTGCATGTGGACTACATAAACCTCATGTAGACTGAATATAAACAACAGTACATGCAAGTCATCGTGCTTACAGAATCAAGAGTGACTAGTTTCCTTCCCTTTTATATGTACAAGAAACTATGTGAACATGCCCATTTGTATGTATCATTGCCATTTTAAAATATTAAAAACCTTTCCCTCCCATACGTATAACGTATCCTGTAATCCTTAATTTCCAATTTAAAACGGAGATAACTACAAAATGGACTCAAAGATATATCCGTATATACTGTGTACCTCTCTTAAATAACGCACGGAACAGTTTCTTCCATCTTTCGGTTCTTCTATTTTCTCACCTGAAAGATTCGACGTTTATTCTCTGAACTCTTCTTCGAACGTTTTCCTTCTTCGGCTTCTTGATTTAGAACCCGAATAGTTGATCACGAGTTTTTACCACCTTCGAGGAAGTGTTGATTCTCCCATTCTTAAGAGCAACTAGTTGCTTTTTCTCGTGATCTCTTTCCAGGTTTCCTGACGTTTCCATGCTCCTGATTCGTTACTTTCACTTGGGTTTTCGAAAGTTTCAATCTTTTACGGTTTGGTGCTTTGATATCTGTGTGTTGAATTTGCTGTTGTTTTGGTTATATGCAGCTCGTTGTGTGTTTTTTAGTGGTCATTGAGTGAATTAAGGATTTGGTTGCTCATGATTTTTGTGAAAGTTCATTTTCACGTTATCAAGTCGTTTGTTTTTGTCTTTCTTGAGTGTTTTCAGCTGTTTTCGGGTCATTTCTTTGAGAATTTTCATTTGCAAGCAACTTATTGATTGTTTTCTTACATTTAGCTGTTTCCCTGATTGCTACCTTTGAGTTTCATTTGTAAGTTACTTAATCCTTGTGCTTTCCGTGTTAGTAAATAGGTTTGCTTTATTTTCGTTGGGGCTTCCTTGTTTACATTTGAATTTCTAATTCTTTGCAAGTTAATATTTAAATTTTAGTCAAATAGCTTCCTTTGCTTGCTTGAAAACGGTGGGGACCAAGTTGAGAATTCATATTGGGGTTGTCAACTGAGCACAAGAACATTATTTTATACAGTCAATTGTGGAGTGATGTGTGCTTATTGGGCTGTGTAGGCTTTATGATGTTAATTCATTCCCAGGTTGTCTTTTATGTTTCAGTTGTTGCTAAACTTGAATATTTGTATGATTAGTTTCTAGTGTTATTGAATAGAAGCGGGATTTCAGGTACCTGGGGTTACGCATAAATGATTGCAAGTCTCTTCTGAAAGATAATTATAAGGAATGAGATCGATATCTAAGTTACTTAGTGGTTATTCCGTCTCATCTTGCCACTATTGGTATTAGATTGATCATCGTTGTTTGGAGAGTAGAGCTAGGTGCAGAAATTATGCTGAATAGGTAGTGTTCGTTGTTGTAGTCTCGAGGTCATTCATTTCCTCTGTCCAGCGTGTTATATGATTTTAATTCGAAGTTTCACAATAATTGTTCTGTTACTATGATACTTCTTGATATAAGACTATTTTCACCTTTGAGTGTTTGGCTAACATTCCAATTTGTGTTCTACGTGGTTCAGGTCCTGTGTTTCATCTTTGTAGTCTCCATCCATATCTCAGGACCTGTTGAGCAGTTTGAAGCTTGTAGTTCCTGCATCATCACTTATATTTCTTCTGGATATATGGCAGAAGTTTGTACATAGAATGGGAATCCTTACACGCAGGTTCGTATTTGTTGTTTTAAATTCTTCCGCATTAGTTACCTTTGGATGAGATGACTTCTTAGCTAAGACCCTTATTTTTCTGCAGTATCCCTACTAAAAAACCTAACGATAGTATGAGGGTTGTTGTAATAACATTTCTGGGAGTAGTTTTTGGCTTCTTCATAGGAGTATCTTTCCCCTCATTGTCACTAAGTAAGGTATGCGGTATTGTGAATTTCTCTTTTATCTCCCTCTTCATGCTTATCTGGTGTTCTACTCTGGCTTCATCTATCATGCCTGTGAATGCTTCCTAGCATTTCCTTTTCCTCTTTTCATCTGTTATGTTGCCTGTTCTCCTTTTGAGTGCTATGCTCATTATGGGTTTGTGAGTTCTTTGGTTGGTGAGTAGAACATTAATTTTGTGTTTAATTCTTGTAGCTAAATATTGCATCCAGTTTTCTCCCGTCCACTGATCTTCCAGATGTTGACAAAAGTTTAGCGTTGTCAACCCAAAAAGTTTTGGATGATTTAGCTTCTGGTAGAAACAACAGCCGGCCTCAAATTTTGAATGATACATCTAAGGTGGGCTCCTGCATTCTATCTTTTCATTCTCATACTTTCCATGATTATAAGCTTTTGTTACATTGAGAAAATAACTGAAAAAGTCAGATCTGTACCATAATAACTGAAAAAGATTTCCAACTGAGATGGCACTAAAAATCCTCTTGTTTCATGGAGTAGATTGAGTTGACTGTCATTTCTATTCACTTTTTTTTACCTTTCTTTTGAGGATTTCTCTGCATGGGCTGTACTGCAAGCAAAAATGCAGACATGTTTATCTAGTTATGCTACCTTCTCAAGCCAAGTCTTATCCGGAACATTTTAAGTTATTAGGTCGGACATAAAAAAAGAGAAGCAATATTTGCTATGGAACCATTTTTCTTCTTAGGCAACTGCATATGGTCAGTATTGTGTTTAAAGATCCTATTAATTTGAAATAGATCCAAAGAATTATAGAGCTCTGACCCAATGGATGTTTTATGGAAGTTCCCTCATGTATGAAGTTTACTTGGAATGATGAATGATGTTCTATGTGCATTCCCAATGTTTTCATTTTATTTGGTGCTTCTCATGTAACCTTATGCAGATTTGGGTCCCTTCAAACCCCCGGGGTGCAGAAATGCTCCCGCCTGGAATTGTTGCTGCCGAGTCAGATTTCTACTTGCGAAGATTGTGGGGCAACCCCAGTGAGGTGTGCATTCTGCCACCTTATCTGCAAGCTGATTTCGGGCTTGAAATGTCTCATTCACAACTTGCGATTTTCTGATACAAAGAAAACAATATATGTTATGCATTCAAAAGTTTTGCAAAATTTGTTTTAGCATTGAGTAAATTATTAGTTTGCTATTGTACTTGTTTGGTACTAATCTAAAGTTGGAGCAAGGGACTGAGATTGAAAGAACTACATGTAACTGTGTATAATTGATTCTTAAACCAAATGAAATGGGGAGAAAGGAATGAAATCTAGCTACAATTTATAAATTGACAGAACACTGGGTGCTAAGATTTATGATGTAGCTTCCTTACCATGTTGATTGCCGTATCACTCTAGAGAGGGTCTTGGGAAACAAAAAACTGTAGAATTTTCCTTGTTACACATAGAAAGTGAAGTTTCAGATCATATGCATGACATTGCTTGTTATGGTAGATTATTCTCCAAAATGCATAAAGTCAAACTCTGTAACCTCACTCCTCTAGCTTCCCTTCCCATGGTTTTTTTATCCATTATTGTTGAGACTTGAGAACATGGTAAATTTGACTGATATTTTGAGGATGTTTGATGTGCAGGATGTGATTTATAAACCTAAATATCTGGTAACCTTCACTGTTGGTTATGGTCAGAGAGCAAATATTGATGCATGTGTAAAAAAGGTTTTTTCATCCATCTTTTCCTTCTCTCTCAATGCATGGACACACACACGCACGCAGCCCTTGACCTGCTAAAACCTCGTTCCACCAAACACCTATTTTGCTCCTTTGTCCTACTTCTTCTCCAAAACTTTAAATGTCTAAGTACTTGGTTGCTACCTTGAATACATGAAAGAATTGTCTTTCTTGCAGTTTTCAGAGAACTTTACAATTCTCCTTTTCCATTATGATGGACGAGTGACCGAATGGGATGAATTCGAATGGTCCAAGCGTGCTATCCATGTTAGTGTTCGTAAGCAGACTAAATGGTAAGGAACTATAGTTAGCCTCTTTGGAAAGTGAGAATAAAACTTTCCTAGCTCACAGATCTATATTTTCCTCTTGCTAGCAACTTGAATATAATTCTTACTGACTTTTGAACAATGCTTAGATATTTATTTTAATTAAATTGTCCTAGGTGGTATGCAAAACGTTTTCTACATCCTGATATTGTGGCATCATATGACTACATATTTATTTGGGATGAAGACTTGGGAGTTGAGCACTTCAATGCAGAAGAGTGAGTTTTAGATTTGGGAAATTTACTACAATTGTTTTGTTGAAAGTACTGAATATTTTTGTTTTGCCTTCTGTACTGAATATTTTTGTTTTGCGTTCTTTACGAAATTTAACCTACCATTTTGTGCACTTGTAGATACCTAAAACTTGTGAAGAAGCATGGCTTGGAGATTTCTCAGCCAGGATTGGAACCCAACAAGAGGCTAACATGGCGGATGACAAAGAGGAGAGGTGATCGTGAAGTTCACAAGTAAGAGAAACAAAATAACCGTGTGGAATTTTCACACACATACCCGCCTGTGCTGGTTGGTTTGTGCTTTAACTTGATCTTCGTTTGCTGCTGATTCCCATCAGAGTGACAGATGAGAAACCTGGCTGGTGCACGGATCCACTTTTACCACCTTGTGCAGCGTACGAGTTCATTTGACTATCTTGTTCCTGTTGTTGTCATTTGGTTTTTTGTATCTTTTATGTAACATTGTCTCCATTGTTTTACTTTTGGGTCTTTTTGTTTGTGGATACAGATTTGTTGAAATTATGGCTCCAGTGTTTTCACGAGATGCATGGCGCTGTGTATGGCATATGATTCAGGTAAAGAAGATTGTGGTAATCTCGGCACTTCAAAAGTTGTACATGTCTCTTGCTCTGTGGAATGCAGCAGCAAGTTATAATTGGTTTGTGTTGGAATCTACAGAATGACTTGGTCCATGGATGGGGTCTTGATTTCTCTATGAGAAAATGTGTAGAGGCAAGGACCTCCACTTTCCTCTTTAGTCTACCCATTTTTCCTTAATGTTGTTTATTTCTTATTATTGTTCTCGTGGAGGAGGTCGAATATTGAATTATTTTCTCTTGAACCCAGCCTGCACATGAGAAGATTGGAGTCGTAGACTCTCAGTGGATTGTACATCAAACCGTTCCTTCACTTGGGAATCAGGTGAGGACATTCTTGGCTTCTTCAACTGCCTTTCCATTGCCTTCATTTCATTTAAAATACAGACGTGCTGCAACTTCTAATCCTGTAATTTTTGTAGGGCGAATCTCAAAATGGAAAGCCACCATGGCAAGGGGTATGGCGTCTTATGCTTTTGAATTACTTTAGTTACTTCCATAAGTTTGTTTACTGTCTTGATTCGGCTTATTTTGCACATTTCCTGTTAGTATGGCATTTTTGGACACAAACCTGGCACTTAGGATTCTGATATATATGATGTTATTGCTGCTGATCATAGACCTATATTTACTTGTGACAGGTGAGGGAGAGATGCAGAAAAGAATGGACCATGTATCAAACTCGGTTGGCGAATGCTGAAGCATACTATTACAGGGCAATTGGAATTGATCCTTCCAAGATCAAAGGTCACTAGGGAAAACAGAAGCTGATTCTACACTACCTGTGGTTACCACAGCATAGAATCCTATATATTTGTAATTCTAAAAGTTATTCATGTACTAGTGACACAAATTTTCTTGAGTGAATCAGAATATCATTACAAACACTGTTGGAAATAAAACCCTTTCAGAATTTCTTCTCTCTTTCAGTTCACTAGCATTCTTGGGCATTAGAGTTTGGGTTGAGGGCTTGGACCAAGTGAAATTCAGAAACTGAACAAGAGTGGTCCTTCCTTCCTTGCAGTAAGTAAAATGTTGCTTTCATATTGTTTATTACTAGACGAAAGATAGGAGACCTGGAAACAACTAAAACCGATGAAAAGGGGGTGTGATGTTATGTGGATGTCAGTCGTTTGTCGGGACACAGTGTGCGGCTGAATTTGGTTTCATCTGATGACGGCCAATGAAATCGCTGACTTCACTACCTGTCACAGGCAAAAGGAGAAGCAAAATTAGGGATTCATGAGGTTGGAAAATTGGGGAAGAATTGATTAAGAGGAAGTCAATACAGAAGCTAAATAGAACGCAGCGTTATTGAAGCTTAAGATTGGAGGTAGCAAAGCCACGTGTTGGCCTACAATTAGCAACTAGAATATTCCATTGCCAGAAGAAATTATACAGTTATATATGTACCGACAACGTTGTAACAGATTATGAAAATGAATACAATATGGAATGGGTTCACGTGAACCGTCCCTTCTTCTGATATTCTTCTCTCTGTCATTCTTTCTGTTATACCGCTCATTGCCAAGTTTACACCACACCTCGTACACAATTGATTCTCCACTGGAATCAATATCATTTGGCTCCATTGACGTTTCACTCGTCACACTACCACCACTCACCATTGGAGCTACAACAAAAATTTACCCACATGTTGCAAGCGGGATTGAAATTTGTGTGGTGGGCATTTTTAGGTTATAAGTTGACTAATCGTCACATAAAAGCCAGCCTACCGTCATTCTCTTTCCTTCCCTTCCATGAATCCCCCGTACAAGTATAACCTGGTGATTAAGGTGTTAGATGAGTCGCTATTACATGGAGGGACACCATCTTTAAATGCAAATGGTAGGCATGCGGCGCCTATCAATGTTGAATGGAAGTTTGTTGAAGCCACAATATGCAGCATTTGTTGATTCCAACAAATACAGTATTTGTTGAAACGAAGGGAGAAAGACGGCTGCAAAGGCAGCAGCCTCAGGCGGCGGAGTGCCTATATAAGACACTCTCTCCTGCAACAAATCACACAACAAACACAATAAAAATCAGAGAAAAAGCCAGAGCAAATCAAATGCTCTGAAGTTGGGAAATATATTCCTAAAGAGTTGGTGAGTGACAAAATAGTGAGAATAGTATTTTTAAGTTGGGAAACACCTTGTGAGCCACTATTTTGGTTTTATCTCTGTATACCTACTATTTGTAATAGTGGAAGAATATTCTGAGTTTTGTCCGTGGACGTGGCCCAAAGTTAAGGGTGAACCACGTTAAATATTCTGTGTCCATTTTGCTCATTTTATTTTTCCGTTTCACAAAATACACCTGCTGCGCCCAACAAGTGGTATCAGAGCTGTGTTTTCATTAGAGGTATTTTTTGAAAAGAAGAACATCACTGGGAAGAGAAATTTTCAACGAATTTTTTGGCGTGATCCTTTCGAAAAGTTGACGTAAAATGGCAAAGGTGATGAATAGTACTTTTACGTTGTTTTAATTAATTTGCAAGGTGATGCACTATGCAGCAATAGTAACTAGGTCCCACGGTACTATTTGTGATACTATTCACAAGTTACTATTTACCGGGTTTGGCAGTTCCTACTGGTAGGGTCCGACGACACTATTCTGATCCCGTGGTGAAAATTTAAAAGATATCTTTTCTGCCAAATTTTGATGTCCTGGTTCCATATTTGAGGTCGGTTTTTTCAAATTTGGCTTAATTTGGAAAATGAAGGTGAAGACGAGCAAAATGATCAATTTAAACGGTATGAACTACCGTATATGGCGAGCCAAGATGAAGGATCTCTTTATGATTACAAAGTTGCATTTGCCGGTATTTTCGACAACTAAAGTAGAGGAAATGTCTAACGAAGAATGGGAGTTTGAGCATGAACGAGCGTGTGGTTAT
>JANKOD010000132.1:29521-39822 GCA_026284645.1 Erythroxylum acuminatum
TCCTACAAGATGGTTATCTAAAATTTTCTTCAATATGGTACTTTGCATATTGTTTAATATACTTTAAAAATTATTTGACATAAATAATTTTATTATAAAATAAAATATAGTTAAAATTAATAAAAAGTGCTTTTTATTTTTATGTTGCCAAATAGTCTACTGTCTGAAACTCTTTTTAAAAAGTTGTTTTTTTAATTGACAGCGAAACAACCAACTGACTTTTAAAAAAAGCTTTTCTTAGAAAAGCTCTATTGACAAAAGCTCTACTGATAAAAGCTCTACTGATAAAAGCTCTACTGATAAAAGCTCAACCAAACAGGCTCTAAGCCTTAAACAACACGCGTCACAACCTTAATCTACGAGTCTTGCTAAAAACCGTCCCATCCAGAGAAAATGAGTTGATGATCATCGTATCGTACGCAGACCTGCAGACCCTACACGTGTTAGAACCTATCACGGTCAGCCCCTTGAACCATGGTTACCAAATTGATGGCTAGGTTTGGGCCGGACCCAACCCGGTTAAGTTTGGTGAAGCCTATTTTAGCTCCTCTGTCTATTTTGTTGAAGGGTATCGCTTGCTTCTTCCTCCATCCTTCTTCTACTCAATTACATTCTGTCACACAAATTCACCAAGAGAGGATCTTTTTGCCATTTTCTTTGTGGGTTCCTTGGAAAATTCACTATGGGACTCTCTAGCTTGCCCCCAGCGGCTGAAGGAGTGTTACCTGTGTTAGTACTCAATACTGTTTTGTCTTTGTCGTTGATAAAGAACATGGTAAGGTCTGTGTTGAAAGGTATGGGCTCTAATTCATGGACAAGACAAGATTTTGAGCCAGACCCAGATGACAATGCAAGAGAAAGAAGAGTGTCAATAACCCAGTTCCAAGTCCCTGTGCCACAGTAGTGGTAATAGTGCTGGTAGTGTTGGTAGTAGCTGTAAGAAAGGTTGGGTTACTACAGTTGAGTGCTGTGTGTGCTTGTGTAGGTTTGACGTTGAAGAGGAGCTGAGTGAATTGTCTTGCAAGCATTTCTTCCACAAGGGTTGTTTCTGTTGAAAGGCTTAACTCACCCAAAAGCTAGCTTGAGAGGGGAGGAGGTTTGCACAACACTATTATAAATGTATGAAGCATTTACACTTGTCCGGATTCTTAACAGTTTGGACAAGTGGTTGGAGAACAAACATAGTACCTGTCCTCTCTGTCGATCTGTCCTCTAGTTAGATGGTGAAAAGTTTTGTTGGAGGCATAGTCTGTTACCCCCTCTTTGAGTTTAAATGATATGCTAGATTTCAATTTTCTTTTTCCTTTATTGAGGTTTACTTCTGGTTTGATCTTCTAACAATATTCTTAAATTTAAGGCCTCGTATTAGTCTATCTTTTGTGCGTGTTACGTTGTGTTCGAGTTGCCTAACATGTACAACATGTGGAACAATAGGCTTTGGTAAAGCCTTCCACTCTATCTTTCATTTCTCTTGAGGGTTAGGGATATTTTATGACCTAGACGACCGTGGCATATTCCTCGTTCTATTTGGAATATTGCTCCAAACGTGTTCTAAAAATAAAGTATGCAGTAAGTGCTGCAACTTAGTGAAACACAAGCCAAATCTTTGTGTTCCCATCTGTTCTTAAAATGCTTAGCATTGTTTTGTTATCAGAAAAAGAAGACAAAGGATGGTTAGTGCGGAAACAGGTAAACTTCTCAGTTGGATGGAGACTGAGTTTCTGTTTCCACAACACCAGTTGGTATGATGATGAGATTGTTGAATTATTAAAAGAGTGAAATTGGCATATGGCCAAAGGCCCCTATAAGGTTCTTGAATGACGCTTTTGAAACCCATCTGGCACTCGGGATCAGCATAGAGAAATTCTTGAGAATTCTAAGGTTTTGCGTTTTCAAAGAAGCAAAGCATGGATAAATTCATGCAAGTGATACCGGAAACTTGTTAGAAATTAACTTTTCTCATCGTTTATTTTTAATTTTATATTTTAAATATGACAAAAAATTTTTGATACTGATTGGTTTTCTTTAAATTGGAGACTTGTACATGCATATCCAAGACAAGTTGATGAATAAATTTCACTTCATGTTTGTAAATGAGAAGAGTGAAGTAAGTTGTCTATTTCAACTATTATATGAGTCGGCTCTCCTTTCTTAAATAAAAGTAAATATTTTCTGTTATCATGATTTAAAAAATATGATGGTAGTACTAATGATTAAAAAATTTAATTGACCGGTTTAATCATAAAAATTATCAACGGTTTAAAATTTTTGTTCGATTTTTAAATTTCTAGTTCTATTTATTTTAATAGTTTTTATTATTAAAAATCAATCAAGTTAGTTTTTGTAAATTAATAAATTTTTATAAATTAATTGATTTTTATTTAACAATTTTTGATTTAAACTTTAAATTCTTCAATAAGTAAATACAGTTTTTTTAAATCAATATTTTAAATTCTTTAAATTTATTTAATTTTTAACCAATTTTATGATGGTCTTATACCGATTGAATCTTTTAAACCTTAAATCTCTTATCTTACTAATTTAATTTTTGATTCAATTTTTAAAATATTAAAGTGTACTTTTGAGAAAAATAAAAATCAGGACTATAAGTTTTCTAAAAGTTCTTGAAAAATCACGGAGGCAAAAGTAGGTTGTTCATTGATAATGATTATGATTATGTCTTAAAAGAGTTCGATACTTTTTATTTTATATGAAAGAAGAAAGAGAGAGAGCAAATGTGGAAACAATATTTTATAAATCGAATAAGATATTTAATAAAACAAGAATTATAAAGTTAAAAAATTTTAATTGATATTAAATCATTATAAAATCAGTTAAACACGGAGTAAAATTGAAAATTTAACTCAAAAAGATTATTTTTACTTATCAAAATATTTAAAGTTTAATTGAAAAAGAAGACTATTAAATAAAAATTAAGTATTTTATTTTAATTTATAAAATTTGATTAATTTACAAAAATCAACCCATTAATTAATTAACTGATTTGTTTATAAGAACAAAGATTATTAAAGATTATCCATTTTTGTAATTGTTAGAGTTCAACTTAGATTTTGGTGTAAAAATTAGGGTTTTAAATGCTCTTTTGGCTATTTAAAAATTTGAAAAGCTCAAATTGTTTAAATTTAAGTAAAAATTAAGCATTAAGAATGCTTAAGCATTTCGATGAGATCGTTGTAGTAAGTTTTAATTTTCGGTTATCTACAGAGAATGATATTCTTTAGTGAATACCTTTACAATAACATTTCATAAAAGTATGGAATTGTGTAAAGAAGAAAATACAATATGAGATATTTTACGATACAATATTATTTCTTCTATAGCTACCCCTAGCACAATAACTTACCTTCAATGGTTCCAATTAATAAGATTTCATATTAGATATGAAATTCTAAGTCTTTGAAAGAGTCAAAGTTAATGATTCAAAAATGTGATTCTAGGTTGAAGCATACATTATCTATTAAATTTAGAACTAAATTGGATAATAAAATGTTATAAGATATTAAAAAGGTTAGATATAATCTTACATATCTATTAAACAAATTGTTTGTTTCAATGTATAATTATAAGAGAATGGTCTCAAGATAGGTAGTGAGCGTAAGATGAAATTTAAAAAGTTTAAATTTCATGACAGTACATCTAATTGAAACTAGTGCCTTTATTAATACATTTGATGTATAGTTGGAAGGCTATAAGAAGTTGAAAGATTCACTTTTATGATGAATGCAAAGAATTTGTTTTGAAGATGACATGTGAATTTATCGTGTCTAAAAGAAGGTTAGTGGAAGTATATTTGTCCTCTTAAGTGGGTAGAGTCATGTTGCTAATAGCGGAGAATTAATAGATTTAAAAATATATTTTTAATATCTTAGAATAAAAGCATCTGAACTAGTTGATAAGAACTCTTACGTTAAAAGTGTCATAAGAGAAATATTTGTTTTAATTTCCTTAAACAAAAATATTTGAACTATTCGTTAATAACTCTTATAAAAAGAAATATTCTTCATATCCTTATTTAATAATAACTCTTGTAGTAGAAGTTAGATAAATAAAAATATTTTATTATCCGCGAATAAAGCAGCACTTGAACTATTGGCATTTAATTTATACCAAAAAAAAGTACTTAAATAGTTAAATTTAAACAATTATACATATAATAAAAAGATATATATTTAATAAGTCGCTGAGGAATGTTTCCCTAAAAAAAAAAAAGATATATATTTAATAAGAAAAAGTACCAGTTTTAATTATAAAACAATGTTAAAAGACATATTGACAAATTAGGTTTCAATCTCCTTCTTATGCGAATTAGCTCTCAAATGCAGTTCCAGAAACAACGCCATATTCGACATGTAAACGTATAACTTCGAACAAATTGAAGAAGTGAGCTTCACCAAGTGTAGAGTTGATAACCGGACGCATGGTCACAACATGAAATCATTTCTTGAAATACAACACACAGCTCCATTAAAGCAATTGGGATAACATGAAATTCAAAGTTACATAATTTTAACACATCATAATGTCTTCAAATACTATATAAACTGGTCATGCAATTCCAGAAAGCACGCAAGTTATTTAATTAGTGGAATACCCTTCCTGTGCTGTAATACTATAGTGCACGGACATCACTTGGATGTCATTTAGCTCTTAGCCACGTTTTGCTGACATCCATTTGTCCCTTCGGAACTTCTGGTGCTCTATCTTAATAAACTCATCAGCTACTGCATCAACGCTTTCTCTACAGATCTTCTGATCACCAACTTTAACACAGAACTGTGGTCGCTGTTGCTCTGCAACTTGGTCCCTCTGGCTCTTTGGAGGATCCGATGTCGCATACCCGTAGCCATCATTGATTGTTGAGTCCTCCTCCCACTCGCGATGTTGCTTTTTGTGATGCAAAAAGTTTCCAAACGACATCTTCTGTGACTATTGGGACAAGGCTAAGAAACTGGTATGGTATGTAAACGGTATCTTGAGTTCTTCACTTGTATCATCATCATGCATCTATCAGTTCCATTTTTATAGTCCAGTAATATTATTCCCAAAGGATAAGGTTGAATCTAATACCTTCACCTTTTTTGACTTATCAAACATAATGTTAGGCAACTTAGCTGCGTTCAAGAATCTGAAGAGCTAAGAATTATGACCGGTAAAAACCAACGTGCAGCTATTATTGGGCACGAAGAGAATCTAGCTAAGTTGCCACTTTATTCCCATCACGAATATCCGATAGAAGTATGGAAAGATCTTCATTTTCCCATAAAAACGTGCAGGAGAGCAGACTCATGGATGGACAAAAGTTGGGGAAATAAGATTCGTGGCATGGTAACTGGTATTGATATGTCATATCTGCAACTTTTGAAAGCGTGTCTGGTAAAGTTCCATTAGCCTCCGTAACTTGTAGCACCAGGCTTATCTGGTGGCACAAGCAAGTTAGGTGCAAGATTTGGTTTGCTCAATTTTATTGTACCAGCTAGCTTTAGAAGTGGGTGGACAAACGTTTTCCTGCTTATGTTTTAGCAGTCAATTGATGGATTCGTAATTAATATATAATATGATCCATTTATTTAATATTATTTATTTGTATCTTATTACAAATTATTTTAATAAAATGAATGCTATAATATTTACTAAAATTCCTCAATTTACTAAATTATGGTTAGTTTCGGAACGCATTTCACAGTAGGCAACCCGCTTGCTTGCAACTAATAAAGCTTGTAAATGAGAGAAAAGATTCGGCAATGCATAAGCGAACAAGTATGCTTCATGCTTTACATTTTGATGACTCCTTCCCTTGAATATCAGCATCAGTGGTCAACTGTTTCAAGCTCTTAATCTTCCATATTCCAACAATGAATCGAATCTCGGCCTCAGTATCTGAAATGCTGGTCAATATATAGTATACGCTTTCGTGTTCTTACTTCTAACGTTTTCCTCGTTGTTTAATTCAGGAACTAATGAAGGAGTCTTTATGATTTGGTATAGCTAATTTTGTAGAAGACAGAAATCGAGAAGAATGAGTTGAGTTATTTCATTTATTCTCGTATGAAAGTATTTATACATTTGCTACATTGGCTGTCAACAACTGTTAACAGACTTAACTGAAAAACTAACACTAACTGACAATAACATCTTCCATTTCTAGACTTCTAAGACTCCAACATACTCCTCCTGTCTTAGGAGTTTTGAGATATACCAACCTTGCTTCGCAAATATTCAAACCTTCTTCCTTGCAATGCTTTAGTAAATAGGTCTGCTACTTGTTCTTCTGTTTTACAATACACGAGCTTTATCTCTCCTTCTTGCTAGACATCATGAAGAAAAAAACACTTTATTTTGAAGTGTTTTGTTCTTCCATCGAACACTGGGTTTTGAGAGATTGCTAACGCAGCCTTATTGTCTAACAAAATCTCCGTACTCTTCTCCAGTGGGATACATAACTCTGCCATCATCTTCCTTAATCAAATAGTTTGATTCACTGTAACAGTAGCTGCAATCAACTCTGCTTCTGCTGTCGACTGAGCTACCACGCTCTGTTTCTTTGAACCCCAGGAAAAACATCCTGAACCCAAGCTGAAGCAATAGCCAGAGGTGCTCCTCATGTCATCCGAAGAGCCTCCCCAATCACTGTCCGTATACCCTCTCATCTTCAAGTTTCCTGTTCGTCTATATTTAAGACTGAAATTATAGGTTCCTTTTAGATATCTTAGAACCCTCTTAGCTACTATCATATGAATTTCTGTTGGGGATGCCATGAATCTTGAGAGCATGCTCACTGGAAACTGAATGTCTGGTCTTGTAGAGGTTATGTACATCAAGCTTCCAATGAGGCTTCTATATCTTCCTTCATCAGTGGCTTTGCTTCCATCTTCCTTCTGCAATTTCTCTTTACAGTTCATAAGTGATTTTGCTGGTTTACACTCCAGCATGTGAAATCTCTTAAGCACTTCTCTGATGTACTTTCTTTGGCAAATGGAAATCCCCTGCTGATCACGATTAATTTCCATTCCCAAGAAATATGTCATCAACTCCAAATCTGTCATGTCAAACAACTCCTTCAGCTTGAGCTTAACACTTTCAATCTCCTTAGCATTGTTTCCAGTCAGCAGCAAGTCATCAACGTAGACAGACATGTAAATGATTCTGTGTCCTAGCTTCCTTAAGTAAAGAGTAAATTCATTTTCACTTCTGCTAAACCCAATCTGCTGTAAGTAGGCATCTAGTTTATCATACCAACCTCTTGGAGCTTGTTTCAGCCTATACAATGCCTTCCTTAATCTGTACACGTTCTCCTCCTTTCCTTCAACAATAAAACCCGCTGGTTGCTCTACATAAATCTCCTGCTTCAGCTCTCTATCCAGGAACGCTGACTTGACATCTAGCTGATGCACAACCCAACCTCTTTCAGCTGATATGTTCAAGATGAGTCGAATTGTTTCCAGCCTAGCTACTGGTGCAAAGGTGTCTTAGTAGTCCACTCCATTCACTTGAGAATACCCCTTGACAACTAATCTTGCCTTGAATTTGTTCAAAGTACCTTCCGGATTTACCTTGGTTTTGTAAACCCACTTTACACCAATAATATTCCCGTCGGCTGGCTTCACCACTAGCTTCCAAGTTTGATTGTTTTCAATCATTCTGATTTCTTACACCATTGCAGCTAGCCACTCCTTGCTTTCTTTTGCTTCTTTGAAGCTTACTGGTTCGCAAAGGGTTAGATTGCAAGTTTGGTAAATATCATAAAGAAGTCTTGTACCTCTTTTTGGAATATGATCCACTTGATCTTTAAGGTCACTATCAGCATGGATTTCTGGTTCTGGCTCCTCTTCACTTTCGTGATCTTCTTCTATTTGTGGTCTGGTATCATCTTCAGACTCCTCTTCTGAAGTAATCTCTAGTAACTTAACTCTTCGCATCAGCATCTTATCTATCCGTGCATTATCATCTTCCAATTCTGACCAATCCCAAACGTTATCTTCTAGGAAAGTCACATCCTTACTGGTCTTGACATCCTTCTTGTTGGGAATCAGGATGCTATATCCTTTAGTAACTTCAGAGTAACCAATAAAAACCCTTGATGTAGCCTTGGAGTCCAGTTTATTCCTCTTCTGTTGTGGCACATAGGTGAAACAAGGAGAGCCAAAGATCTTCAGGTTTTTCAGATTCGGTTTCCTCATGTGTCATGCTTCAGGTGCTATCTTCTTCTCCAAAGCTTTAGTGGGAAGTCTGTTGAGGAGAAACACTGATGTAGCTGCAGCCTCTGCCCAAAGAAACTTAGGTAAAGACTTTTATTGGAGCAAGCATCTAACCATCTCCATGATGGTTCTGTTTTTTCTTTCACTCACCCCATTCTGTTGGGGTGAGTAAGGCACTGTTAACTGATGTACAATGCCATTATCTTGAAAAATCTTGTCCTCTGAAAACTCAGATCCATTATCACTTCTGAGCTTCTTTATTCTCTTCCCACTTTGATTTTCTGTCATGTGCTTGAACCTCTTAAAAACTTCTAGTACTTCTGCTTTGGATTTGAGGAAATAAATCCAGCAGTACCTTGACTTATCATCAATGAAGGTGACAAATAATCTGCTTCCATTCAGAGATTCAACAGGTAAAGGTCCACACACATCAGTATGGACCAATTTAAGTAGCTCGGATGCTCTCTAATTGCTGTCCTTGAATGGTTCTCTTGCCTTCTTCCTTTATATGCATGTATTACACACTTGTTGAGTTTCTTCAAGGATTGGCACTCCTCGAACTAGATCTGACTCACACAGCTTTATCAGGCCCTTCCAGTGAGGATGACCAAGCCTCTTGTGCTAGAGACTTGCCACCTTAACACTTGCATCGAGTGTTAGCTGATGCTGGTCAAGTAGGTTCAGCACATAACTTCTATCTTTGGCTGCAATCTTGAACAGAGATCTCCCATCCGAAGTTGCAATTGTGCATAAACCACCATGGAAGAGGACTGAGTATCCTTTCTCAATTAGTTGAGAAACACTAAGGAGGCTTTGCTCAAGATCTGGAACATAGAGCACCTCTTCAAGTGTCCTTGGACCCTTCATACTTTCAATCACCGCGGCTCCTCTTCCCTTGGCTGAAATCAGTTGTCCATTGCCATTCCACTCTATAAGTGTACTTCTTGTCTAGGTTCTTGAAGATGCTCAGATTGCTTGTCATGTGATTTGAGCAATCATTATCCACAATCCAACCGTCTGCTAAAATCGTGGTGTTGTGATAGGAAGCCAAAAACAGATGTTCATCTTCTTTCTTGGCAGCAATGTGGGCTTCTCCTGAATTCTACTCTTGCTCCTTGCTTCTACAAAACTTGTCTATATGTCTGAGCTTCTTGCATTTCCTGCACTTAACATCAGGTCTTGTTGAAACCCGATCTGGAAACCGGATCCCAACCGAAAAACGAAAACGGAAAAATCAAAAAGCGGGAAATCGCTACTCGGAAAACGAATCGAATCAAAATAAAGCGGTGACAAACCAAACAGTCAAACTGAAACAAACATCGACATTCGTTTCAAACACGAAGCAGAGCAAACTGATAGCGTTGGATACCTTAGACTAATCCGAAACCGGTATAAATTTTTTTTTCATTTCTTTTCTCTTTACTCAATCTCGCACAAAGTTCAAATCACTTAATCCTTTCTTATACATTCATATCAATTCTCAAACTCATTTCTTTAAACCCAATTTTACCGAAATTTCGGCAGCATAACGGCTGTATTTTGACAGCCCAAAAATTTAAAACAAAGCAAACGCACTTCTAATACATATCCCAAGCACAAGGCAACATCGGACCTCCCGTCCGGCATCCAAACACCAGCAGAAACACAATCTTAGTTCTAAACACTTCAAAAAAAATCCTCAATCAATCATACTTATAACTCAATCCGAATACAAGCCATTTATATACATTTACTGGCCACGAGCAAATCCATTCATATACATTTCAGTTCATATCTAACTCCATAATTACTTACACATCTCATAAATTCATTTCATAACCATCTCAACTCAAATATCCGCAATTCAATCATATACATAACTCATAACTGAAATACATCATAAATTTACATAATGACTTTCCAAGCCATAAACAAATGCAAAACATAATCCATAAACCTTTTTCACAACTTCAAAACTAAACTCCAACTTTACACATAAAACAAAGCATACAAAATTTTCGGGTTGAAATCATACTCGTCTTCCATCCGATCTCCTGCTCGAAAACCTGGAGATGGGGATGAAAGGGGGGTGAGCTCGGAAGCTCG
>JANKOD010000136.1:15643-30169 GCA_026284645.1 Erythroxylum acuminatum
TGTGGGTCCTTTTGGGTTTGCCTGGGCACATTGGTTTCTGGCTGGTATTTGGTGGTTGTGGAAGGCTCGGAATTTATTGATTTTTCAAAAGGAGTTTCTTTCCTTAACAATTTTGAATGGTTGTGTCTTTCAAGTCGCAATGGATGTGTCACTGACTTCTGTTTCCACACCGAAGCTTCTTGGTGTGCGACGTTGGATTGGTTGGACTGCGCCGCCATCTGGTTGGGTGAAGTTGAATTGTGACGGCAGTTCTATTATTAATCCTGGGCTGACTAGTGGTGGAGGGTTGTTGCGTGATTTCTTTGGTCGTTGGCTAGGGGGATACTCGTTTCGAATTGGTGTTTCCACTATCTTAGTAGGGGAGCTCTGGTCCATTCGAGATGGTTTGATTTTTGCGTGGGATCACGGTTTTCGGCAAGTGATTGTTGAATCTGATAGCATGGAGGCGGTGCGGATGGTGACTTGTGGTGTTATCCTTTCCCATCCCATGTCTGTTTTGGTTGTAGATATTCAAGCTTTACTAGCTAGGAATTGGAGTTGCTCTATTAGACATGTGTTTCGTGAAGGTAACTTTGTGGCAGATTGTTTGGCTAAATTAAGTCATGACATTGCTGCTGATTTTCAGGTTTGGGAGGATATTTCGGATGCCCTCTCTTTGATTGTATGGGCTGATGCTTGTGATATTTCTTTTATCCGATAATTTTAGTTTCCCTTTATTGTAACAAAAAAAAAGTGAACAATTATTTTTTAAAATGAGATTATTTTAATTTTATTTTTAAATTTTTAAATGTTTATAAATTAAAATAAATATTATTATAAATTAAATTAAAATAAATTCATTTTTAAAGCTACTTTAAATCGTTTCATTAGATCTTGAAATTCCAAATTGAATCCTGAAATTTGAAGTTACCAAGTCTACGTTGCAGTACGTTTCGATGTTCCACAATTTGGATACTTTCCCTCTCCGTCCCAAACTATAAACAAATCTATTAATATAATATAAATTAAAATTCATCCCCCACTCTCGTTCTTGTTTCTTTTCCTTTTCCTTTTAAATTTTCCGAGACAAAAAATTGAAACCCACAAAACACGAAGCCCCCACCCCCCTTCCGAAAGTCTGTCGTCAGTCTTTTGGTTAATAACATGATTTTCTAGGGTTTTGTCGTTTTCGGAGAAAGCAGAGCAGAGCAGAGCCGTCGCAAGTCAGAGGGCAAGAAGGGAAAGAAAGATCCGATGGCCACTCAAGGACCGACGGCGACTATGGACCCTGCCGTACTGGATGATATAATCAGACGGCTCACAGAGGTCCGATCAGCCAGACCTGGCAAGCAGGTTCAACTATCGGAGACTGAGATCAAGCAGCTTTGTCTCGCTTCTAAAGACATCTTCATTCAACAGCCTAATTTGCTCGAGCTGGAAGCCCCTATCAAGATTTGCGGTCAGCTATTTCTTTGCTCATATTTTAGGATTTTCTCTTCCTTTTTTTTGTTGACTTTTTTTGTTCGAGATTGATTGACATACATGTTAATTAATTACTCATGTGATTTGGCTGTTTTTTTGTTATTCTGCAAACCATGGGTTGTGCAACTTGTATACTGTTTCATCGCGTATGAATTCGCTGAAAAAGAAGTATTGATTGTTCAATTTTACATAAACCCTTATCAGGAATGTATGTCAGCAACTGTATCTGATCTTAGAAACCATAAAAAGCCAGCAACTAGTACTGGTCCTTTTGTATTGTTTAAGTTTGTAGAATAGTATGATCCCTCCTCTAATTGTAAGCTTAAATGGAACTTTGGGCTTTGTGTGCTTGTTGATTACTTTTCACAGATATATATTTGAATTCTATTTTGGCCAGCTTCCTCGTTCTAACGTTATAACATAAAATACTGGTTCTTTCAGGTGACGTGCATGGTCAGTATAGTGATTTGTTGAGGCTCTTCGAGTACGGGGGTTTTCCTCCTGAAGCAAATTATTTGTTTCTAGGGGACTATGTTGACCGTGGCAAACAAAGCTTGGAAACAATTTGCCTGTTACTAGCCTACAAAATTAAATACCCAGAGAACTTCTTTCTTCTCAGGGGAAACCATGAATGTGCTTCTATTAATAGAATATATGGATTTTACGATGAGTGTAAGCGAAGGTTCAATGTCAGGCTTTGGAAATCATTTACTGACTGCTTTAACTGCCTTCCTGTTGCTGCTCTCATAGATGACAAAATATTGTGTATGCATGGTGGTCTTTCCCCTGATTTGACAGATTTGGATCAGATTAGGAATTTACCTCGGCCAATTGCTGTTCCAGACACTGGCCTGCTCTGTGATTTGCTCTGGTCAGATCCTGGTAGAGATGTTAAGGGATGGGGGATGAATGATAGAGGGGTTTCGTATACCTTTGGTCCTGACAGGGTGTCGGATTTCTTAGCAAAGCATGATTTGGACCTTGTATGCCGTGCACATCAGGTTGTTGAGCTAGATTGAGTTATTCCTTTTTTTCAGACTTATAATGGAACCAACAATTGTTTCCATGTATTAATACGACTTCTTTGGTCCAGGTTGTGGAAGATGGATACGAGTTCTTTGCTGAAAGGCAGCTTGTGACCATATTTTCAGCACCCAACTACTGCGGTGAATTTGATAATTCCGGTGCTATGATGAGCGTGGATGACAACCTAATGTGCTCCTTTCAAATTCTGAAGCCTGCTGAGAAAAAGGCTAAATACATGATGTCCAACAAAATTTAATAGTCCCCCAAACTATGAACAGATGGTCTTAAGAAGGTCAGCTAAATACTTCATATATTGTTCCCACAGTTTAGCAGGGATGGCAATCTGATTATGGTCTTATGTTCTTGCCCATGATTATGGTTTTGGCAATTTTATCTCTCAACTTAGTCCCTGGTTGTTTACATGTCTCATTGCTGCGGAAATGATTGGGTTTGATTTCTGGGAATTGCTGTTTACATTTCTTTTCTCTTGTCAAGTTATTTTCATTTGGCCATATAACACATGTTCTATTGAAATGCTGAATACTTGAATGTGAGTGCCTAAGATCTAAAAGGCATAATGTTGAGTCTCTTATTACTGTTTTTAATGGTTGGTAGCATGGAAAGCATGGATCACCGTTAATTTTGGGATTTATTCTTCTTTTTTCATTTAGCCGCTGATGCTCAAAGAGTTCAGGAACTTCAGTTTAACACAATGCCCTAAAGTTCTGTCTTGGTTTCTTCAAGATATTACAATCCCCTCGTTTGCTTTCCTTCCTCTCTAAAACAAACAAGGAAAGGGTAAATGGATACAGAAAATATCTAATAACACGGATTTGAACTTTTGATTGATTTTCCAAAGCATCTTTTTGGTTTGCATAAAATTTTCATAGAATATCAATATGGTAACCCTGAAGATTTGGTTTTGTAGCAGTTCATTCAGAGGATAAAGCTACTGTGTTTGTGCAGTGACATTGGCAAATTATTATGTTTGGAATTGGCATTCGATTATGTCAAATATTGACATGATTTGTAATGTTTTGCGACACCATCCTTGTGTCTACTGCTGAAGAATTTTTGGCTTTTTCATGCCTTAGATGAGGATATTTGTGCTTAGAAGAAGCTGTACATTTTCAAGATGCTGCATGTCCACTTGAGATTATTTGGCTACTTATGAGAACATGTACTTGAGATACTCGAGTTAAACCAATGACCATATTTTTGTCAAAATGAAGAACGATACCAGGTTCTAATGCTTATGATTCACTAGTTCATATCAACAAACAGATGATTATCTTTTCAACATGATCTTGAATTAATAGGAGAAAACTAACTGTTGTCTTTTTTCTTTGAAAATGGACTTGTCTCACGTTCTTCTTCTTGTTAGTTTATGAGAAGTCATTATTGCCAATGGATGAACTAAGATTTTTGAATCATTATTCTGTTATTTGTTTGAATTGCTACCTTAAATCTGGTGCTTTAGGCTGGGATTACTGATGGCTTCCGGTGATTGCCATTGGTTTGGCACACAGCCCTTTCCAGCTTTAGTATTTTATTTTGTTGGTAATTCCAAAAAATGCAGATAGCTACCAGAAATTGAAGGTTGTGGGGATTTTGTCTTCCAGTCTATAGGAGGAACATTTACTTCCAACTTAATATCCACAAGTTGATTGGGGAAAAGTTTCATCGAGGTGTGAGAACGGGATATCTGGCAACTGGATACGAAGGGATGGAAGGAATTGTCTATTTCCTCTTTCTTCTTTGTCTTCAAGTATCCTTACCTTTTCTGTAGTACTTCCATATCATCACATTCTGTATATTTGGCCTTGTAATTTAAAGTTTTAATTGCAGATTAAGCAGTTAAAAAAGTCGGCTAATTTTGCCTGCCCAAGTGGTTTCATTCGCTGGGACTCAGTACACTACTTGAACTTGATTTATGCATTTTATCATGCTATAAGATGGTTGAATGAAATTAGTGTTGCAAGACTCAAGGTGATTGCGTAAGTTGTTATGCTTTGCAGTATATATATTACCTCCTACCAATTTGTGAGTGCTTGGCTGCCTTAAATTATTGGCCGTCACGACAACTCGACCCCCATTTATACTCTTGACATGCCGAGGAGCAACGTAACTTTGTTGCCGGTCAGAGTGAAGGTATAACAGTTCGTACTCTTATGACATTTATATCTTAGCTTGAATCTCTTAATCATTTGAAGATTGATGCTTTACATATATTTGGTTTTCCAAGTAAGTGAGAAGCTTATTTAGGAACTTGTTTGTTATTTTCTCTTGTGCTTTGCAAGCTTAAAATTGATGTGTGATCATGGCGTCGTGGCTTACGATATTGTCAAACAAATATGGGCGCCTGCATATTGTCGGCTCTGGTCTCGTCTTTCCGTTTATTTGTTCTTTGAATCAAAGGGTCGAAGTCTTATGGCATTATGCGTCCTGACTTGCATTACAACTTTTCGTCTTCGGCCGTATGATCCAAAGGAAAGTGACCAAATGCGCCTTTGGATACATTTCCTCTGGCGCAATCTTTTTGGCTTATCAAACCAACTCGAGAGTAAATTTTTAGGGAAAAAACTCAATAAACTAGTAATTGTATGCAATTGAAAATTTGGTTGATGAGGGTCTTTGACAACTTATAATAATTTTAATATTTTAATTGTTTACATAAAGTGATTAAAGTGTAATTAATGATTAGAAAATTGAATTGGTTTTTTCATTTAATTTTTAACTTTTTAATTTATTTTATTTTAATAATTTTTATTGTTAAAAATTAATCAGCCAGTTTTTATACACTAATCAGTTTTTAAACATTAAATAGTTTTTACTGAATAATTTTTAATTAAAATTCAAGTTTTTGTGAATAAATATAGTCATTTAATTATATTTAGATGATTTAATTCATATTTTTAATTATAATTCAGAACAAATATAATTATAATTCACCATACAAACAAATCCATCATTAAAAGAAGTTAACTCATAGTGTATGTACTGCAAAAGCAGAAATAAGCTTAAGATTAGCAAATTGGATTTATGTAACTCAACTCGGACCCAAAATAATCTTAGTCGATTTTGGTAAAATAATGTTATTTTATTTAGTAAAATATCGTATAATTTTAATTTGATCTGATTTTAATCAAGATAAACTTAAATTAGATAAGGAAGAATTAGTCCCAGGCGATTCATTCTCAACTTCAAATAAAATCCGAAGAATGCAATGATTAAAAAATCTAATCGATCTGACTAATTTTTTGGTGAAGTTTTTAATTTTTTATCTATTTTAATAAATTTTGTTGTTAAAAATTAATTAATTAGTTTATTTTAAAATTAATAAACTATTATAAACTAAAATAAATTAATTTTAAGTTAAACTTTAATTTTTTAAATAAGCATAATTTCTTTTAAATATATTTCAAATTTGTAAATTTAAATTTAATTTATTTTATAATAGTTTAATCTCGGCGGTATCTCGAAATTTATTTTTTATTAATGGTTTAAGATTTTAAATCATTGTATTAAGGCAGGATAAGAGAATTGGAAAAAAAGAATAGGAATGTGCTAATATTCAAAATTTTTTTGGTTATATGTATTCAAATTGTGATTCTATACTTTAGTGATGTTATAATGTAATAAATGACGCAGAAAAAAGAAGGAAGTGAAGATTTGAATTTTTGAAGCGGATCTTCTTCATTTGTCGGGGAAGATGGCGGATCCATCAACAGGACTGCTACTGGCGGCATGTGGCGGCGACACAGTGAAGGTGTTCGATACGACGGTCGGAACAGGAGATCCTTGTATCTTAACTTACACTCCTTCACCTGGCTTCCTGGTCAACTCAGTCAAGTGGAATCACACTAGTCCGTCTCACTCACTCACTATTTCTTTACATTTTCTTTGTTTATTTAATACAAGTTATGTCTTTGATCTTCAAGTTTTGGGTAGACTTGCGTAATTGCTTGGAGATTGGGTGGTAATTCATTAGTTACTAATAATTTCCGGATTTTCACAGATTTGGTGTTGGCGAGTGCTGGAGACGACAAGAAGGTGTCGTTATGGGGGAAAAATGGGCAGAATATGGGGACGATTCCTGTTTCTGGGACCGATAGTGGAGATAATATTGAGGTGATGATTTCTTTTGCATGTTGCATGTTGCATTATTTGCAGTTAACTCTTTGCTTCTGTGTTGATATTATTGAGAGTCAGGGCTTCCTTTCTCAAATGCATTATCTTTAATTTTTTGATATGTGTCTGTAGGAATCTATATTAGCAATTAGCTTTAGTAACAAGGGTTCCAGATACATATGTTCTGGGGGAAGTGGGCAAGTTGTAAGGATATGGGATCTGCAGAGGAAGCGCTGTATTAAATGGTTGAGGGGTCATACCACTACAATAACAGGTGCTATGTACAATTGTAAAGATGAGCATCTGGCTTCTATAAGTTTAAGTGGGGATCTTATTCTTCATAACCTGGCATCTGGTGCTAGGGCAGCAGAACTGAAGGATCCCAATGAACAGGTCGTTTAGTTTGTTAAATTAGGATGTTTGTTGTTTCTATTTCTGTTTTTTTTGGTTGCTAATAGCTTGTCTGGTGGTTTTAAGACCAGGTGCTGAGGGTGCTTGATTATTCTCGGATTAGCCGGCATCTATTGGTTACTGCAGGTGATGATGGATCTGTACATTTATGGGATACAACTGGTCGCAACCCGAAGGTTTGTACCGTTAATCCAAAACTAAAGCATGGCTTGATGAGTTCCTACATTAGAATAACTTTCATACATCATTGGCTCATTTCATACCTTGGCTGCTGTTTTGAGGGTAGATCCTTATATTGGAATTATAGCTGCTTTTATGTCATATACAGACCTCAAGAAGAAAAAGTTCTTTAGTATTCTTTTGCATTTGTATTCAGAAAAACCTCAGTTTGATGGCTTCATGTTTCTTTTTTGTATGGTTCTTTTACACTATAATGTAACTTTCTTGTGATTGAAAACACATAATGGTTCCTTCTATTTGCTTCTTGGTAGGCCTCTTGGTTGAAACAACATTCGGCACCGGCTGCTGGTGTTAGCTTTTCGCCATCAAGTGACAAGGTCTTTATTTCTCTCTTTCTCATTTTTTATCGATCAACTAACCCTTCATTTATTTTTGATGAACTGGACAACCATTTTCTTGCCTCCACTGTTTTTCCATAACAGATAATAGCTAGTGTTGGGCTGGATAAAAAGCTATACACTTATGATGCAGGGTCTAGAAGACCCTCATCTTGCATTGCATATGAAGCTCCCTTTTCTTCATTGGCATACACGGACAATGGTTGGGTTCTAGCAGCTGGAACTAGCAGTGGCCGGGTCGTGTTCTATGATGTTCGTCGAAGTCTCAAGCCTTATACTGTTCTTCGTGCTTATAATAGTTCAGAGGTGGATTCTTTTTACCCCTCAGTTTCTTCTATAATGTAAAGGCCTCCTATTTCATCAAGCTTGATGCTAAATGTCCCACTCCTCAAATTGTACATTGACTGCGCTTTTGAGTCCCATAATGGTCACTAAATAAAAAGGCTTCCTATGATTTTACAAAATCAATATTCTCTGTTTTCACTTTACGTTACTCTGAAAGCTGTTTTATGCACAAAAGATTGTTTTTCAATTGTTCTTTGAGTCAAAGCTTTTAAATATTACTTTGTTTTTTATTTCCTTTATAATGTGGTATTGCACATATTCTATATCAAACAGGCTGTTACGAGTTTGTGCTGGCAAAGATCGAAACCAGTAATTGTAAATGAGGACAGCTGTACTGCAGAGACAGCTCTGTTGGGAGGTGCAGTCGAAGATTCCATCCTTATGCCTGACCCACTCCCCTCAGTGATATCAACTTCTGTTGCACTATCCACAGCGGTATCTGGTTCTCGTAATGCAGGCCGCACAGGTATCTCTGTGGAAACATCTCTAACCACAACTGGTAGTGCATCTGCATCAAGCATAACCAACCTATCTTTGGAAAAAGAAACACCCCAGAGAAGTCATTTGTGGCCTGGTGCATCATTGACGAGATTGCATGCTCCTCGATTTGGTGTTAATTTGAAGGATGAAATGGAGGTCTTCTCCCCACTTGTTGATGTTCAGCCCATCACACCCTCACTTGATAAATTATGGATGGACAATGAGGGTTTGAAGAAAGATAATTTACCTATTGATAGGAAGACTTCATCCTCGTTTTCTTCATCTGGTAGGAGATTCCCTTTTGCAGAGGATAGGGCCAATGATCATCCAATATTTGATTGGAAAGCCGGTTCAACTCCCAAACAGGTGTGCGAACTTTTATCCTGAATGAAATGTTTCAAAAGGATGAAAAGTATGTTTGTTTATAAATACTATTTTGCCATCTCTACGCTCAGCATTTGCAGCATCCCTGCTTGATTCTTACAATTAACTATTTTACTATTTACCATTTCACGATGCTATCATTCATCAATGCTGAGAATTTGTGCATATCATTATGACTTTATATTTGAACTTCTTAATAAAGAATTTACTTTTCAGTCCTCATTTGTTTAGTTTATATTGTATTTTTTAATAATTTATGCTATAAGTTTTGGTACTTTCTAAGTAAATCTAACGGTTAGTTGCACATAATTGATCTCTATGGGATTGTTGTGGTGATATAATAAAAAGTGACGTGTACGTCTTTCATCCTTCTTTGCAGGAAGACACAAAATCTTCTTTCGCATTGTTGGGGGGATCTAGCCCTTCTCCATCTTCTAAAAGTGAAAATTCTTCCATCACCCCTCCTGAAGCCTGGGGTGGTGAGAGGCTATCTGATAAAATTGGTCACCTGCGTCAGCCACTCAATTTGCCTTCTCGATTTGCTACTTTGAATTCTGGGGTTTTGACATCGGGGGTGTCATTTTCTGGATCTCAGGATTCATCATCTTCAACCAGTCTGACAAGTATGAACTCATTGACAGGTGTTAACATGAATATTTCCAACGTAAATGCTCGAGATTTCTCTTCCAATCATGAAACTCCAATTGGATTGCCAGAACAAGTTCCATCTGGTTCCATATCTGTATCTTTTGGTACCAAAAACATATTAGGATCAACTAGTCTTGAGGCACATGTGCCAGCATCTCTACATCTACCTCGCAGGTATTCATATGCTGAGAGAATAAGCACTACTTCCTCCTTCAGTGATGGGACATCTCTTGCTGTGGGTTCACCAAAAGTCAAGAAAACCGGAGCCGAAACCAGAGAGGACTTGTTGAATAGCTTATTATCAAAGTCTGATACTTTGGCTGGTGCAGAACCTGGACTAGTCTCTACCATGAACGTATGAGTTCTAGCTACTATCTGCTGTGTGCTTGTTTTTGGCCCCCTCATTATGCATTTTCTTTTTGGGGATGTTCTCCTTGTATTATTATCAAATATTGTTTTATTAAATTGCAGTCTCAAATGTTAATTTACTTACAAAATAGTAATGTTATTTATGTGAGAAAAGTGTAAAAGCTGCTAACTTTAATTTCTCTCATCAGAGAATCATTGTGTACTAAATTTTAGTATTCTAACAGGGAGGACTTGCACTTCAGAAAGGCTCCCAGCAAGATTCACAGCAGGGTAGTTCCTTCACACTTCAGCTTTTTCAACGTACTCTTGAAGAAACTCTAGATTCATTTCAGAGATCCATACACGAAGATATGAGGAACCTTCATATTGAAATTCTTAGACAGTTTCATATGCAGGAGGTGCGTGTACATTGCTGACATTGATATGTTCATTTTCCTCTGCAATTTAATTCACACAATCTTTTTGGAAAATGAACAGACGGAGTTGTCTAGAGTGGTAAGCTCAATTCTGGAAAATCAAGCTGAGCTTATGAAAGAAATCAAGTCTCTCCAAAAAGAAAATCAGGAGCTCCGCCGATTGCTTTAAGCTTCATCTTCGTTGTAACACTTCGATATTTGTTGGTGATTGTTGAAGGATTTGGATCACTTTGTTGGTGCTGATGCTTTCCTTTGTTGTGGCTCCTGGTTTTGCTTTCCCATGATGTTGTGTAGACAGAAAGAGGAGAAGGGCCTTTGGGAAGAGGACATAAGCAGAGATGTGGTATGAGCTGTTGCCTTCCCATCTTGCATTTGCACATAAATTTTCTTTTTTAACCAATGATCTGAAGCCTTTTTAACTCGGTTACTCAACTCCAGAGTACAAATATCCGTTTTTAGTTTGCTATTCAAATGTAATCAACTGGTCAGGTTGGCTATACTCCTGTCATTACACTTTCCTTCACCTATGAACATCCTTTTGTATTTCAATCTTTATATTTTAAAAGCTATTATTTTTTAATAGTTTTGTGTAATTATCATATAATTTCTTTTATTATATCTTGTAATATTGCCATTGTACAACGATATCGTATTATATTTTTTTAAAAAATACATTATTTTAGATTAAAAAAAAAAGATAATGAACTAATGAAATAAGATAAAAGTTTGTGCGAGCCCAATTGCTTAGGCTTATTGACTTCAGTCAGATTCGATTTAATTAAAATTTAAGTTAGCAGTTTAAAATCTAATTTAGTCTTAATTCAACTAAACTATTAAATAATAAAGCCTAGTATGTTAAGGCGTCATCAATGTCTGGGTGGTGTAGTTGGTTATCACGCTAGTCTCACACACTAGAGGTCCCCGGTTCGAACCCGGGCTCAGACATTTTGCATCTTTTTAACCCTTTACTAAATAATTTGAGAAATTGTTTTTTTAGAAATCTTTTTTACGTAATAAAAGTATAAAACAAAATCCTTAACAAAGAGGGTAAGGAAATCTGTAAGAGGAGAAACTTACGCCGGCGACTCAAGTATCCACCGTCTTCCCGCCGATATCTTCTTCTATTTCACCTCCCGATTTTTGATTAATCAAAGAAGTGAAGTTCAGATGGATTGGGGAAACGTAACTGCGGAAGATCTGATCGGAGCTTTGCGAGAAGTGGAGTGGTCAACACCGCCTCGTCCTCTCAACGAATTCTTCTCCAGATTCACTGTTCCTCGTGCATCTTCTAAATGGACTAGCCGTCTCAAGTGCAATCTTTACTAGTAATCTATCTCTCTCTCGCTCGCTCGAATTCCTCTTTTGTTTTCTTGAATTATGGGTCTTAAACAGATTCGGCGCCTTGTATTCTGTTTGGTTTAATGAAAAAAATTTGGGGAAAAGGACTTTAATAATGTCTGGGGGATAAATTGTTTTTAATTAGTAAAAAAAAAATATTTCTTCTTCTACTTTAATTTCGCTAACTTCATTTTATTAATGATTTTTCTGTTTCTGTTGTGTCGTTTATGTTTTTTGAGATCAAGCTCCATCCTTTTGTTTTCATAAAGATAATCTGTTGCTCATTTTAATTGAATTGTTTATACTTGCATGCTGAACTTGTTTCCAATTTTTGGCAGCTATAGGACGAACTACTTCATTTTCATGATTTTCATTCTTGGTAATTCGTGAAAGCCGTTCTTTTCTTTTCCAATATATTTGTAGTTCCGGTTGCTGGAATTTGCAGCTAATTGATTGTTTTGATTCAGGGGTTGCATGTATAACAAGGCCACTGGCTGTTGTTGCCGCTGCTCTATCAGCTTTAAGCATTGGTTTTTTTAACGATAGGTAGGTAACATCTGTGAATCCCATGTTACCCCTTGCATTTGTTTCCTGAATTCACTTGAAGTACGAGCAATTTTCACCTATTACCTATGTTAATTACTTAATTACTTCTGCTGAGCAAGATTGTATATTTTCATTTTGGGTTCATGAGAAAAGGTTGTTAAGATGCAACACGTTGAGATTGCAAAACATAAAAGGCTGCTTATCAAGCAGTTCCGTCGCTAGGGCGCTTTTCGCTAGTTCTCTGAATTTGTTACTCTTGGGCACTTTGGATTATGGGATGGAAAATTGATTCAATTGCTACTTCGGTTGCTCCTTACAAAACAGTAAAAGTAGAGGACTATTATCTATATTTTGAATCTGTATTTGAGCATTTCATGAGGGTTCATGGAAATGATGTTAGGGACGTTTAACAGTTTGCATTCCATCTATCTCTTCGGATGTGATGGTGTCAAGACCTTTTCTTTCATTCAGTTACTCTGATTGCTTGTTGGACTTGCCCTAGTGAGATAGCATTTCAGCAATTGTTGAGGGTCAGACATGGGAAGGAGTAGTTAATGGTGAACCAGGAATCTATGAGCAAGAATCTAACTTTGCATTTTGGGGTCACAACTCACATGTACTACACTAATGATTCCTGGATTAAGAATAAGTGTCTTTCATATGCTACTGCATAACTTTAGAAGCAATTATCTGGCTTGGAGCTGGGAATAGAATATGTTTTGGTTGGGGACTATCGACCTGTTTAGAGCGTTTTCATTTAATTTTTAGATGATAAAAGGCTACGGATTTTGGCCCTTTTTTTTTTTATTCGCACTTGATAGTTTTGAATATATATATTATTTTGTGATTCTATTTCTTTAGCGTTTTTAGTAATGGTTACCACTGTGGCAGTTTTGCAGTTACTTTCAATGAGAAGGTAACAAGAACAGTGAGGAGGTTCTCTCCTCATTGGGCTGCGAAAATGAGGCCTCCGCACATGTGAGTTACTAATTTCCTATCATACTTGTTTTCCTTCTGATACGAACATGAACTGTAATTATATGAAATTGTTGATTTACAGGCCTGTTATTCGTGGCCGTCCCTCAGCGAAAAAATCAACGTACATCTGCGGGCAACCTCGTGCAATGTTTGTCTTCTTGTTCTCAACTGGTACGCTTTAAAATTTCCCGAACTCTCTTCCTTTCAATAAATCTGGTGGATGACTGGTAAGATGCGTTCCAATCACCCGATATCTGATAGCATATTCGTATTTCACTCTTGCAGCCAGTTTTGTTCTCTGGTTTGCCTCTGGCACTCTATTACATGTTCTCTGGGCGCTTGTTATTGGCCTTCTTGGTAAATCTCACTAATGCCCATCTCTTCCCATGAAGTTGTAAACATCGTCATACGAACTTAACAGTTCTATTTATGTATCTGTGTCTACCTGCAGTTACTGTTCTTCATGCCAGCCTGAGAACACCAAACCTCAAAGCGCGACTGAACACCTTCCGTGAAGAGTTTCGCGCTGTCTGGCGTAACTATAGTGAACTATGATTCGTGATAGTAACACTAAAAAACACGCACAAAATCTCAGTAATCTGATGACTATGCTTTTGTACAATGTAAATGAAAAGTTTGAACATCTTAATTTAAAACATGAAGCGATCTTGCATATTTCCTTTCTTAATTCATAATTCAATAATTGAGTAAAAATTTTGCTGATAGGCGAGGTCTTTAGTATCACGAAGTAGCTTTATCTATAATTAATAGAGTTTATTTTTTATTTTTATTTTATTTTATCCCATAAAATCTAAAAATTTGAAAAAGCTATTTTTTAAACTAGTAAAGTTTGAATTTTTTTAGTATTAATTGAAAGAGTTTCATACCTTTTAAATTATTTTCCTAAGGTATAGATTTGTTTAAATTTTTAAAATATTCAAGCCCAATCCAAATATTGAGCTTTTAAGGTTTTTTTTTTCATAATTTCATGGAGTAAATTGATTTTAAGGTGTTTTCTAGATCAATTTTTAAGTTTTTTTTATAGAACGATTGCGCTCTTAGCATATTATTGATATCCATAGTTAAAACATCATACAAAAAAAAAGAACATATTCTCGATTCGAAACCAGGCATAGAATTAGCTGTCCTAGCAATCGTATGAACAATTTGATTCACTAATTTTTTAACAAACGCAAACGAGGTAAGTGAGAGCTCCTTAAGCAGAGCTTTATAATCCCAAATGATCATAGAAAATATGAAAATAAATTAAGCGTGAATTGCAAAAATTGAGTGACGACTTGACAATCCGTTTTTACGTAAATCGAAAAGAAGGATAATATTTTTATCCAACTTAACGCTTCCCGAAAATAAAGGGCTTCTCCGACTTGTGAATCTCGCCAACCTAATAGCGTCAC
>JANKOD010000136.1:30269-56906 GCA_026284645.1 Erythroxylum acuminatum
AGGATAATATTTTTATCCAACTTAACGCTTCCCGAAAACAAAGGGCTTCTCCGACTTGTGAATCTCGCCAACCTAATAGCGTCACGACTTTCTCAACACAATTGTCCCCTTAAGAGTTTGGGATTATCATACCAGTTACATAGAAACCATTATCCAATAAAGCCACGTCAATGTTACATTTAAATGTATTCGGTTCCGGAGCCACCCAAAAGACTTGAGAACGTTGATGCAGTGATTTTTGGGGAACATTTGATGTTTTTGCTGCCTTCCACTTTTGTATATTAATTTTGATTTGGTTGTTTAAATTAATTAAGTAATTTATTAAGAAATTATATATTATAAGTTATTTGTTTATTATTAACTAATTTTAATTAAGTTTAATTTTAATTTCAAAAAATAATTTATTAATATTTAAGCTAGGCCCAACCGAATCGTTTCCATGATGAACACAGCTTTCAAGGCGTGTAAAGTAAGGATCCGTCTCTGCGCTGGGTCAGTTCTCCGTTGGCGCGTGGTCTACAAGCTACCGCCCTTTTACTTTAACATGTAGTGGTCAACTACTTTGCTTCCCCTCCAATTTCCCCAACTCTTTTCCAATTCTCGAGAATTCCCTAATCGCGATCCAGTTTGGTCTCTCTATATTGATTTCAATTACTCTTCTATTCCTCTCTTTCTCTCCAACATGGACGAATCTTTCACTAACCTCCCTACTAGCCACTTGCTCGGTTCCGTACCTGTAAGCGTTCTTTAGGTTTTTGCTATACTTTTATTGCTTTTTCCAGTTTTGCGAGTTTTTTTTTCTTTTTTTATATTTTTGTGTGGAAGTGGATTAATTAGTAGATTTGGTAATTTGGAGGAGTTAATTCTGCTGTTAATTTAGTGACTGTTCTAGTGTTTTTTTTTTCTTTTCCTGGACTTAATTTGATCATCCTTGTCTGATTCAATGTTAGTAAATGAGGTTTCTTCTTTATTTAATCGACTGACTTTTTATGGTTCACCATTTAATAGGCTGTTGTCACTGAGGGAGAAAACCCCAAGAACTATCAAGGTTTGAACTTTCAAACCTTTTGCTTTAGGGTTTTTCATTTATTTTGTGTTAAGAGTTCAAAGTGTACTTAAAAATTTGTGTGCAATGTTATGTGGAAAATGTAGCACCCCAAGCAATCATACAAGCACTCCCTCCTCCAAGCACTGGTGGCGGAAGCAGCAGCCGTGGGTACCAATCTCTTTCTACTCCACCTGGTAACAATGCTCATGCCCGTGTTTATGCTTTATGCAACACTAGGCGGAAAAACGATGCTTGTAAGCTTAATTTAATGTGGCATCTTGATGCAGCTATGGCATCTGATGATAGTTGGTCGATTATCTATTAGTAGTGGGCTTATGCCCATATTTTTAATGCTTATCGCAACACTAGACACAAAAATGGCGCTGGTAGGCTTTTTTAATGTAGCATCTGATGATTGTCGTTTTTAGTAGTGGGCCTTGGAAGTGTGAACTTGTGTGATCCTTCCTCATGTTTGGATGTCAACAGCAATGCTGTAATCTTTTGGTTGTTGTTGCTTACATATTTGCTGCTGTATTTAATATAAAGATGTCACTAACCTCTAATAGCCTCTCTTCCTATTCTTGCAGAAGGATTTGAGCAACAACCATCAAACCAGTGGCACGGAGTTTTTAGTGTCTCATCATACACACAGTACTTCGATGTAGATTCAGATGTTGTCCTAAACAGATTGATGGGCTCTTTCTACCCTGTTGGTGGAAATTTTTTCAACAAGATTGATGCAAACCCTGATTTGTGAGTTTGAAATCACTCTTCGCCCTCACCTCCAAATCATTTTGCTTGCTTTTTTGTTTCTCCCGTCTCTCATTTCCTTTGCTTCTACCAATTTAGATAAAATATATTAGTTTGAGATATTCCTTTCCTAATGCACTGCGATAACTATCTTGAAGTATCATTTCTGTATTCTTCCCATGCTTGTGTCTACCTTCCAGATGAAAAGATATTGATTGGTAGAACAAACTAATGTGCTATTTAACCAAGTATACAAAGTCCACAAGAGGGGCTTAATATTCACCAAATACCTAATGTGCTATTTTTGTTAAACTCTGAAATCCTAGATATGGGCTTGTATGGATCTCGACAACATTGGTATTTGTGCTTGCGTCTTTTGGAAATTGTGCCACTTACCTCATACAGAAAAACACAGACAGCAGCGTTTCCTGGAGCTTTGACGTTGGATACATTAATGTGGCAGCATGTTCAGTATATGGGTATGCAGTTGTGGTGCCGTTGGCGTTTTACTTCTTGCTTCAATACCTAGGATCAAAAGCCAACCTTATTCAGTTTTGGTGCTTGTGGGGATATTCTCTCTTCATCTTTATTCTGTGCTCTGTAAGTGTCCGATAGGTCTTCTGCTTTTATGATTTTTGAACTTCCTTGAAGGACCTTATCATCCGATGCTGGCCCTATGTTGTTTACAGTTTCTGTTGATCATCCCAGTTGAGATTATCCGGTGGATCATCATACTTGGTGCAGGAGTTGACTCAGCCTTTTTTGTCACGGCAAACCTCAAGTCTTATCTCGAGGGGAATGATCTTACAGTTGTGCTGGTTGCATCATTCTGTTTGCAACTGGCTCTGGCTATCTTTATCAAAGTATGGTTCTTTGCTTGAGCCTTTCCATGGCATTTCTCAGCAACCCATAACAGTAGTGGGCGAATATTTGGCTGGGAGATCCTGTCATCATTATATTTCACAAAGAAAGATGACACATCAAAGAAAGAATGTCAAGTCAGTGTTCTGTTGTTATGCTGTGTATGGAGTTGGTTTGGCCGTAGTTAAAATTAGAAGTTTTCGAACAGAGAGGACTCTTTTTGCGGAAAGTACGATTTTCCACTGTTATTAGACAATGAGGAAAGAGACTTACATTTTCAAGTCCTAATTTTGGTACTTGGACCATTTTGTGTAAATAGCCAATGACTGAAGTAGCAAAGCTTACTTGGGTGATTTCATTGTAACTTGTTTGGCTGCGTACCCACTTGGCTTCTGGTTTAGATTGGTTTGATAGGATCAATCGTTCTGTGCTGTGCCTGTAACTACATAGTAGGAATTGATTCTGAACATTGTTTCTTGAAGTTGTGTGAAGATGAGTAGAGTTTTTGTCTTCTATATGCTGACGCTTTTTGTTCTGTTATCCGTTGAAAGTTGTAAGAGACAGCCAACTCAAATGACAAACACAAAATCCAACAAAAGCATATGCCAAATATTTCGATTTGGTAAATTATGTATTTAGTGGTGAGAAAAATACTGTAGGTACTGAATAAAATAAACCCAATTTTCCTATGGAGAATAGGAAACAAGAACTGTGTTCAAGTAGCCGCCAGGGGTAATTTTATTTTCTTTATTTCCTATTTTCTCGACATCCAAACACGTCTTGTACTCATTAACCATTATTATAAATAAAGAAGAAGAAAAAACAATTGGACGTGGCACGTCGTATTGGGCTTTCTCGCTAGATTTGCTGGACACCAGCTCAGCTAGCTTCATCTCCTTCACATCTTCTATTAGTCTGCGCCGTATCTTCTTCTTTCTGTTTCTTTCTCTCTTTTCTTTGTTCAGTCCCTGTGTAAGTCCTCACAATAGTGTGGCTGACTTTGAACATGAGCCACTTGGAGTCTGCTCGCGCCTTTGTCAAAGACGTGAAACGTCTTATCATCAAGGTCTCTCCTTTCTTCTTACCTTATTGTGTTTTCATAGATATTGCGTGTCAACTTCTTCTTGTTTAGTTTTTCTAGATGATTTCCTTTTGCTTTTGTTCTTAATGCAAGGCAATGGCATAAATTTGGAGTACTTTCTTGAATATGATAAAATGCCAGTTCTCTCTGTGAAGAATGAAAAATGAAAATTGCATGTGCAGTCCTAGTTTAATTACCTTGAAGTCTTACATATATGTACTTGGGAACTGCCAAAGTTTTGAGCTTTTTCAGGATTTCCTGTTTCCTTTACTTTTTCCATGTCCGTACCAACGAGAAAGATAAGATTTGAGATATACCATTTTAAGTTTCTGAAAAGTGTCTGTGTGATTTTGGGTACTGGATTAGGAAATGCCAAATTGGGATAGTGTTGTTGTAGTTATTGGTGTGAGCATTTGTTGAAATTCTACTATTCTATTATGGCAGGTTGGGACTGCTGTTGTAACTAGAAATGATGGAAGATTGGCGCTTGGGAGATTAGGATCCCTTTGTGAGCAAGTAACGCTCTCTGGTTTTGCTTATGCAACTCCATTATATGGTTTTTCTTGAAGCTTAAATTTTATCAACTTCAAATGCAGATCAAAGAATTAAACTCTCAAGGTTATGAAGTTATTGTGGTGACATCAGGTGCTGTTGGCATCGGTCGCCAGAAGCTCAAGTACCGGAGATTAGTCAACACCAGGTTCTTTCTTTTCTTCCGTGTTCTTGTTTAAATTTTTGTAGATCTTATTGTGGAGAAATAAACTCAGATAAAAGTTTGTATGAATTCAGGTTCTATGTGAAAAGATATTCCCTTTTCTTTTTAGTTTTATGGTAAAAAGTTGTTATCTATGATTTGTATATTTTGTAGCTTTGCTGATCTCCAGAAACCACAAGTTGATCTTGATGGGAAAGCTTGTGCAGCTGTTGGTCAGAACAGTCTCATGGCTTTGTATGATACATTGTTCAGTCAGGTGCTCACTGGCTTGGCCATTATTATCTCTTTTTATTTCATGAATGATGTTTTTATAACCTGAAACTCTTTGTTGGTCCAGTTGGATGTGACATCAGCACAGCTTCTTGTGACTGATCATGATTTTAGAGATAAAGATTTTAGAAGGCAACTTAATGAGACTGTAAAATCGTTGTTATCTCTGAGGGTCGTTCCAATATTCAATGAGAACGATGCAGTGAGTACCAGGAAAGATCCATATGAGGTCTGTAACTCATGTTTTCAATTGTGGGTTATTTTAACCCTCCTCGTTTTTTGCACACAACTACTACATTACATGTTATCCATGCCATTTCCATTACTATCTGTATTCGTTTCTATTAATTTTCTGTTATGGTGTCTCTTCGGAATTATAGTATTCGTCTTGAATGCTTCTGCAGGATTCTTCTGGTATATTTTGGGATAATGATAGTTTAGCCACCTTGCTGGCTTTGGAACTAAAAGCTGATCTTCTTGTTTTATTGAGTGATGTTGAGGGCCTTTACAGTGGGCCTCCTAGTGGTCCACATTCAAAGCTGATACGAACTTACATCAAAGAAGTTCATCAGACTGAGATCACTTTTGGAGACAAGTCTAGAGTGGGAAGAGGGGGAATGACAGCTAAGGTAAAAGCAGCGGTAAATGCAGCTGAAGCTGGTGTCCCTGTTGTTATAGCCAGGTATTTATTCATTCCATACATTATCCATGATAAAACTTCTCCATTGTAACTTTCTTCACTTTTTCTGTCCCATTTTAATCCCATATTTGATCTGCATTTGTTAAGAAATCATAGTAAATCTCTTTTGTTGCTTCTTAATCTTTTTTTTCCCTCCTTTGCCAGCGGATTTGTTCCTGAAAACATCCTTAAAGTCCTGCAAGGAGAGGACGTTGGCACTCTCTTCCACAAAAATGCTCATTTGTGGGCCTCGATTAAAGAATTTGATGCACGTGAGATGGCAGTAGCAGCAAGGGAAAGTTCCAGAAGGCTTCAGGTACTATAGTATGCGAACAGATTTTCAAGACTTTCTGCATTTGGTGCCATAGAGTATTTCGTTCCCTTGGGAATTGAGATATCCCTTGCCTTCATTGTATTTTGGCAGCAAAGTATCTTAGTAGTGTATTTTGCACCAGGCATTATCCTCTGAAGATAGGAAGAAAATATTGCTGGGAATAGCTGATGCCCTTGAAGCCAATGAAAATTTGATCAAGGCAGAAAATGAAGCTGATCTCGATGCTGCAGAGGCAGCTAGAATGGCAACATCCTTGAGAGCTCGGCTGGCTTTAAAGCCTGGGAAGGCAAGATATTTTGGACTATGCTAATATTTTATTTTTTGAACGTTTTCTGTTTTATAGAGGCATACTGGGTTGTTTGAACTTCTTTATATCCAAAATTGTATTTTCTAGTTTGTTTGGCTTTATCATCTTCCTCTTTTCCCCACTATCCGATCTTTTCCTTCAAATTTCTCTTTGATTAACTTCTGGATTTCTTGTCTTTGTAATTTTGGCAGATTAAAAAACTAGCAAACTCAGTTCGCGTGCTTGCAAATATGGAAGACCCCATTGGCCATGTTCTGAAAAAGACTGAGGTGAGGAAATGTGTTTGAGGTTCCCCTTGTGTTTGTGCATAATTTGTTGATTTTTTTCCTTCACTTTTCATGGATCAAGGTTTGCAGTTTTGGTTTTAATTCTAACACTCAACTGTCATAATGTGAGATGGAATTTGTTTTCCTGATGTTCTAGTCAAGTTAATTTATGATCTCAAAATTGTGTATTGATGACTTCTGTTGTTTGTGATTACTTCTACGCCATCCAGCTTGCTGATGGACTCCTCTTGGAGAAGACATCATCTCCTTTAGGCGTTCTCCTGATAGTCTTCGAGGCTCGACCAGATGCTCTAGTACAGGTAGTTCAACAGAGTTCTTTTTTCTTCTGTACACTGTGTGCTGTATGGTTTCATAACCTACCTTGATTGGTCTTCCATGTGAGGATAGCGTAAAGTGGATTGGGGCATTAATATTGTAAATTGATACTTGCTTTGAAGGGAACCGTATGTGTTTTTTGTTTTCAATTATAGCTTCATATAAATCATATTTACCTGGCTTGAGCAGATTGCTTCTTTGGCAATTCGTAGCGGGAATGGACTTCTGTTGAAAGGGGGAAAGGAGGCTATGAGGTCTAATACTATTCTGCATAAGGTGAGATATATTACTTCACAAAGTTCTTTTTTGAAATATTAAAATAGATTTTATCTCTTGCATCTCCCAATTTTGATGCAGATTTGAGTGAAGTTCTTATACTTTGTGTTCTTAGGTTATCACAGAAGCCATCCCAGATACTGTTGGGAGAAGATTAATTGGACTAGTGACTTCAAGGGATGAAATTCCTGATTTACTTAAGGTGAAGTAAACCTTCCACTGATGGCTGACTTCCTGTATTTCTTTGCTTCACGAGGACAATTATTACTCCAGAACTAAAGATTTCCACATTTTCTTTTCTGTACCAGCTTGATGACGTGATTGATTTAGTGATCCCGAGAGGCAGTAACAAGCTTGTTTCTCAAATTAAGGAATCAACTAAAATTCCTGTCTTGGGTCACGCTGGTGAGATAAGTCATTGCTGGATCCTTGTCATTTATACAATTACTAATTTTTTGTATTTTTTTTCACCAATGCTGCATTTTCTGCTAAGCAGATGGTATTTGCCATGTATATGTTGACAAATCTGCCAATCTAGAAATGGCAAGGCGCATTGTCTTAGATGCAAAGATAGATTATCCGGCGGCCTGTAATGCAGTGGTATTGATTTGCCCTTATTTATTCATTCAGCTGTTATTTGTTTCTCATCTGTCCATTGTTTCCACATATTGTGTGAGGTTTCAATCTTGACATTTCTAATGTCAATCATTTTCTACATTCAGGAAACACTTCTTGTGCACAATGATTTAGCGGAGACCGGTGGGCTGAATGATCTTATAATTGATCTACGCACTAAAGGTAGGTATTCCTACATTTCATTTTGTTGTTAATCATCAGAATTTTCGCATTCATTTCTCAAATTATTGATGGTCTATGTTTGACCACACTTAAGCAAACTCAAGCAGAAAATAAAAATTTGGCAAGCCTGATGATGGCAGATGACAAATCAACTTGTTTACTGATAATCATATTGGTTAATAATAAGATTTCACAGGACAAGAATGCTTTCAGTTCTTCAACTTAACGATGTTTCTTATTTCGGTTCTCTAACTATTTAACCTTCTAATTTAGTCCTTGAACTTTGCTAATCACTTCAAATTGGAACTTTCATTTACGTCTATTAAGCACTATCCTATGTGGTATCTAAACTGGACACACATGTCACTTCTAAATGTATTTCCAATTTGGATTCACTGATACACGAATGATTTCCGTTAAGGACATTAGTAAAAATTCTAATTTAAAGTGATTAGCAAAATTCAAAAACTTAATTAAAAAGTTTAATAGTCTGATGACTGAAATAAAAAATTGTATTAAGTTGAAAGATTAAAAATATGGTTATCCTTAAACTCTGCCATGATCTCATCAGGTGAGTTTGATGGCTGTAAAAACATTGTCATGCAATATTTACACGTAAATATCGTTTCAAATCTGGTTTACTTCTGTTGTTGCTGAGAGATCTACTTGATTGTAATAATGTGAAAATGAAAAGTCTTTATGTCCTGTATGTTAGATTTCCATTAACTTGTAGTTTTTCTGGAGTTTCGTGTGCATTTATTTGAAATCTTTTAGGAAACTTTTTCATTTGACTTGCCAGTTGATCAGGTGAAATATTTTACTCTTGGTTTTATTAGGAGTCCTAGTTTTGGCGTGAACAATCAATTTTGCTTAATCCTGTCTCGAACATCAATGTGATTTTGTTAGCTGACTAATTGAATGCATAACCATTTCCTTGATTCTAGGTGTTACTTTATATGGTGGACCAAGGGCAAGTAAGAGGTTCAACATCCCACAGGCAAATTCATTTCATCATGAGTACAATTCTATGGCTTGCACTGTAGAAATTGTTGACGATGTACGTGCTGCCATTCACCACATACACGAGTACGGAAGGTTTGTTGACCCTTTCCTTTTCCTCTAAAGTGATGCATCTATCATACAAACAAGACATATTTAGAGTTGTGTAGAAAATGTGCTTGAAGGTGTATAGTTTCTCTGTGTTTTTGAGCAGTGCCCATACTGATTGCATTATAACTGAAGATCAAGAAGTTGCAGATGTCTTCCTACATCAAGTTGACAGGTACTTTCTCATGCTTAGCAGTCATCTTCTTGTCCTATTTTAAATCCTTGATCTCCTAGTTTTCTGAATTTCAGATTCAATGTATTTTCACTTGAACTCATCAAATGAACCTGAGTTTTCTGACATTATCCTTTTCCATTTTCTTATCAGTGCTGCTGTCTTTCACAATGCTAGCACAAGATTCTGTGACGGGGCCCGATTCGGATTAGGGGCTGAGGTAACTCATCAATCACAAACTTATCTTGAACATGAATAATTTCTAGTGGAATTCTCATATTCGGTTTATCTTTAAATGACTTGTATCTATAGGTTGGAATAAGTACTAGTAGGATTCATGCTCGTGGTCCGGTAGGAGTTGAGGGGCTGTTAACGACAAGATGGTAGGAGTTGTCCCCACTTGATTCCTACATTTTCTTCCATAAGAATGATTTCATAGTGTACTTATATGCATGTGTATGTATGTACCTATTGCAACCATTGGTTCCCATACAGAATTTTGTATCAGTCAAGAATTGGTTGATCAGTCGTCACTCACCAAAGCTTTTCTGTGCAGGATACTGAGAGGTAGGGGACAAGTTGTGGATGGTGATAAAGGGGTAGTTTACACTCACAAGGATATGCAATAGCTGTAGTTCCTGCAAATGAAGTTAAGTCTGTACCCTTCAGTTCCTAAAAGATAGAATGGTGTCGATTAATTTATGCTTTTATCTGTCAGGTTTGCATTAGGATTCTCAAATTTGTTTCATGACCTGAGAACCCTTTTGAATAGTTTCTTGGTGGAGTTTGGTCACTCAGATTTCCTGAGATGAGTGTTTCTTATATAAACCAATGTTTTAAAAATCGAATTAGAAAAGAAACGGAAAAAAATAAGAAATTTAAGTTTAAATCGTTATAAAACCGGTTAAAGATTAAATAAATTTTAAAAAAATTTAAATGATCTTTTATAAAAAAAGGGAATTACTAAACAAAAATTAATTATTTTATTTTTGTTTATAAAAATTGATTGATTGATTAATAAATGTATTGATTTTTAACAGCTTGTAACTGTTGAAAACAATGCAAAGTCCATAATTAGTGGTAAGAAAGCACAAAAAGAAAAAAAATGGAGAAATGATTGAGAGGGTTAATTACACAAGTTTAAGACGTAATAATAAGTCATTATCGTGTTTTTATTCTATCGTCAATGAAATATTATTTCACATTAGTTAAAAATTAAACCGAAAGTTAAACATTAGAGATTTAAAAGGTTCTACCAGTTTTGACTATTATAAAATTGGTTAAAAATTGAATAAAATTAAAGAATTTGAAATATGATTGAAAAAGATTGTTCTTGAAAGTTTAATTAAAAAATTGTTAAATGAAAATTAATTTATTTATTTTAGTTTATAAAAATTTATTAATTGACTAAAATTAAATGATAATTAGTAAACAATAAGAGTTATTAAAGTAAATCAAATCAAAAAATTAAAAACCAAACTAAAAAATTTAATAGTTCAAAGTTTTACTAAACAAGTTAATTTTTTTATCATTGATTTTTATATTTTAAGAGATTGTAATTCGTAGCTCTTCTAAATAAAGAATATTTTATTTTATATTATGTATGATATTAACAATTATTGATATTTTATGACGTAACTATTTAAATTTTTTTATTGAATATGCAAAATTTAACTTTCCGATACTCTTTACTTAATACCTCTTGTTAAAAATTGATATGTTTATTAATTAATCAGTCAACTTTTGTAAATTAATAAATTTTTATAAACTAAAATATATTAATTATTTTTTATTTAACATTTTTCTTTTTTAAATAAACTTGAAATCTTTTAATTAATAAGGACAATAACTTTAACTCGTATTTTAAATTTTTAATTTTATTTAATATTGACAATCATATTTCAAATTCTATATAACCAGTAATCGTTAAGACGTTTTTCTTTTTGTTTTTATATCGTCATTTTTTGATTGTGTATTGAATAAATTACCGAGATTTTGTGCTGCAGACATACCATTCTCAAAGTTACCTACAGGAGCTGAGGCGATTAACGTGCCAATTCACAGCTGTATAACCAACGAGGATTGCGAAGCTGTCATGAAATGTCATAAAACTCTAACCCTGTATTCACCCGTATGAATTCTCTGGGATTCTGTATATGTAGATGTTAAAAGCTTATGACAGAAATACTAGTCCATACGTAGTTCAATGTCAGAATAAAAATTTATACACAAAATTATCTCATATTGAATAAGAATATAATAATAAAACGAGTTATACATAAAAATATATCTTATATACATAAGTGAGAAGACATTCAATGTTTCTCAAACAACCAACAAAAGCACATTAAGAAATGGAGGCATTTGAGTCAACTCTAGAAAGCAATCGCCACACCAACTCCTGCGTGAAAGTTGACATAGCCACATGATCCAGGGCTAATCAATACAGAGATACATCATCTTCAAGAATTCAAGCCATGTGTTATCACTAAGACCATGGCTTTTGGGATAAGAAAATAAGCTCGTTTCACATAATCCCTATATGATGTAGCAGTGTAGCATCAGGCCTAGATCAAACAATCTCCGGTACCCTCATGTTGGTGCCTCAGGCCATAAAGTGTTTCCATGAATCAATTACCCATCCATGCAACCAACAAAGTGGTCTGAAATCTCTTGTCCTAAAGTCAGAACCCCAACTTGAGCAGTTATCTCATGACCAGCCATCGTACTAAAAGTTAAGGTGGTTTGAGATTTGTTTGGTATCACTCAGCTGAAGAATCAGAACGAATTCTTTCGTACAATTGATAGATCAGTGTAGATTTAGACATCTGAGGTTCCCTCTCGAGGACTCCAATTACATCCTTAACAGAAATTGTACGTGCCACCCTGACTGGAGGCACGATAGCTTGGTTCCTTCCACGTTTCCTGAAAGCTCCTGCCAAACGACACATACGATGTTAAGAAACACCAAAGAAGGAAAGAAAAAGTGACAGAGAGATAGAGAGCAACACATAGGAAAGATCGCAAATTCAAACACTACTTCAGGTACTTACCAGATGCATTAGCAGAAGCTGAAGTAGTCCTCTTTTCAAAATCTTGATTATCCTTCAGATTTCTTCCAGAAGTCGACTGAGGCTTCCGGTTGGAATCTTTTGCTGACTGGGAACCAGTTGCTGTGTCAGTACCTCCTTCACGTTTTTGCCTCGCTTGCTCAGCCATAAGTTGCCATTTTGATAGCATATCATCCACCCCAACAGCAGCTCGTGCAGCGACATTTGCAGCAGTTGCCCTCATTTTGTCATCCTCCTCCTTATTAGCCTGTATAGAAGACATATTACATAATTATAGTACACTTTTCCTTTTCCTTCGGAGAGAGATTATGTTTTTTCCTTCGGAGAGAGATTATGTTCTGATGTTCAGAGATATTAAATACCTTTACTGCTTTTGAACGACCTTCATCTTTCTCCTTTTCACCTTCAACTTTGTCATCACTCTCAGGCTGCATTTGAAGATATCAATTATCTGTAAGCTCACGGAGTAAATGTTTGATTCATCCTCGAAAGATACAACAGATTAACAAGCAAGGATATTATAGAAATGAAATGCATCTAAGACCACTCACATCGTTAGCTTTTCGGAGCTTCTCTGCTTCAGCCTGTCTTTTCTCCCATTCTTCCCTAGCCTTTCGATTCATTGCCATTATTTGTTGTTGAATATCTGAAGTAATTATAGTCCTGTGTCTAGGCTTCTCAGCGTCGACTCTCTGCGAAGATCCAATTAAATCAGGAAAGTTTATATGGAGATTGGCAAACATACCTCAACATTACCTATATAAACTGATCGATCATTTAATTAGTGCACAATTTTGTAACTCTAGGATGCAGTTGTGGGGGCCGGTAAGTTGTGAGGAAAGGGGAACTAACCTGTTTTGACAGCCTGATAAGATTAGCAATCAGTCCACGCATTCTTTCCTCCACACACTGAAGAATTAATTCTGTAAGAATGATGTCAAAGAGTGATTGCATAAAGGCAAAAGAAGCTAACATCTCACCAAGGACAAGCACCGTTCCACGTCAGCACCGATATTCTTTAAGCCAAATTTGACCACTGCAACAAACAAGCAAGCCAGACATACAACCATATAATTTTGTTAAACAACTCTAAGAAATGAAAAGACGGGCAGATATGATATAAAGGGGATGAGAAAGATATTAACTAATTTCGGCCAATTTTTTCTGCAGTGCAGTTTTATGCAAAATCAGCCTTTCTTCTTCTTCTTGAACAACCCTCCGTGATGCCTCTGAAGCCCGACTTTCCTCCTTGGGCCCAGTTAATAGTTGTTCTTCCTCTTCCTATACAAAACATCATTGTCAGTACTCTGGACCCATTATGACGTAGATTTTGTAGGCTTTCACAATAACGAAATATCATACCCGGAGATTAACTCCACTGACAGCAGTAACATCATTGAGTTGTTCAATGCTTTGATCCAAAAGGGCTCCTACTTTTTGCTTCTTACTGCATGGCATCACACCAATGACGAAGGACAGTTGGTCTTGGAAAACCGAACACAACAAACCGTTTGAAGCATTTTCTAAAGGCTAAGCAGCAAAAATACTCACCTCGGCATGGGTGGTGAAGAGACAGGACCTTCAAGTGGCTTCTTTTGTCCAACAGTAGGTTTTTTGGGAGGTGTTCTTATATTCACTCCAGAAGGAGAAGCTACAGGTGTCATTCGGGAGCCTACCTGTGACATTTATAAGAGAGAGAGATTCAAGTAACAGACTGATACTTACAGATTAGTAGATACTCAAAACTTGACATCATTAAGCTGCATTAATCATAATAATATACGTTATAAAGGATGAACCCCATAATCAGAACTGCACATATCCCAACAAAGATGAGAAATAAGTGATCATAATTACTACCTTAACTTCAATTACTAAGAATCCAATGTTTAACTTTCTGACTTCTATATCAATTAAAAAAAAATTGAAGAAGATTTAATCAAATAGCACTGTTATGAGGATCTCCTAACATCTGTGGGACAAAACACCTACGAAGCTGAAACCTGAAAGTTGAAAGGTTCCTTGTTGATAATATACAACCCAAAATTAGTTGCTACAAATTGTTATGTAAGCCCCAATTAGCTATATATTTTTGCAAAACCTAGCCTAATTGGCTATGCAATTGATTATATTATAAGAATAACCAAAAGGAAATGCCTATTCCTTAGAAATTTTCTACATTGCTCTATACCAGACTCAAAAATTCAACAAATTTGGCAAAGACTTCAATTCTTAAACTTATTGTTTTTACATTTTAAACTAATAGAAAAATTTGCATGCCTAAAGAAATGGCACTCCAGAATCACTCTTCAAATAACTAAATGCAGTAGAAAGCTCATCATATAGATATTACCTGGACGTTTGGGTCCAACTGAGTTGTAATCGAAGGGGAAATTGTATTTGTCGGCATTGAAATAGGAGGTGATGCAAAACCAATTTTAGAAGATTGAGGTAAAGAATCCTCCTTTATACTTGCTGAAATTGAACTCCCCTGTTCAACGTTTGTGTTGGCAGACATCCCTTGAGGGTTAGAAAACTGGGATTTATGTTGCTCAGTAGTCACATCAACAGGTTCCGGTTTCACATAATTTATCGATGAAAAAGAGGCTGAACTTTGTTCCTTGTTAGCTGATGCTTGCCAGGGAGCTGCAGTCTGCTGCAGTCCTGATTTGTTAGTGTAACGTGAAACAGTATTGCCCTGCACTTTATTAGCATCATTAAGAGAAGCCTGCCTCTCAAACTTTGGTCCATTGATCATGCTCATTGCCTGGTTTGAGCCTCCTAATTGAGTTGTAACCACATTTTGATGATGTGACATTGGCCTCATTTGCATATCATGAGGCTGTGGCTTAACAGATGAAGCAGAAGTATTGACATTTGTTCCAGAATAAGGCCGATAATTACCCCCACTACCCCCGTATATTGAAAAGGAACTCTGTGGAAAATGCAGATGCTGTTGCTGCTGAATGTTATGCCCAGATGCGGATATTGAAGACCGATCTCTGTCCTGACTGACCGTGCCTGTGGTGGAGGTAGGAATCTGGTTTGTTTGCATTACATGAGAATCTGGCTGATGTTCCATCTCTCGGGCTTTCTGGGCACTGTTTTCTACTGCCAGATGGCTTGAATCAGTCTGCATTTGAATAGAAGAAGAAGGATTATGGGATGTATCTGGAGGATTAGCTCCCTTCTGATGAAGTACAAAAGAATGGGAATCAGTAAACTGAGTAGAAATAGAGCTGGCAGGCATTCTCACCTGATGTTGACGTGCTAAGACTTGAGACTGTAACTGGGATTGGTTGGAAGCAACCTGCAGTGTGACGAGAGAGCTGGGTTAGCTTAACACCAAAAGGAATCCCTCGTCATTCATAAAATAAACAAAACCATCACTTACAAACCTGTGTTTGCAATAGTTGAACTGCCGACCTAAGTACTTGATCCCCAACAATACTCCTCATAAGCCTGACAAATTGATCTTTAGGAATTTCATTTTTCTAACAAAAAAAGTGAAAAAGAAATCAGGTTGGCATATATGTTACAGCCCAACACATACAAAAAAACAGAACAATAACCAATCAGATATGTATTAGAGACTCACCCTCAGTTTAGTAAACAGAGTTGTAAGCTGCATCTCTCTGTCTTTATCAAGATGGGGTTTCAAGGCAGGTAACAGCAACCCAAACGGTATCTGCTTACTCTGAGGTTTTTGGTTGCCAGCCTGCTCCATGCCAGTGGTCTGTTGACTACCTGCTTTCTGCAACTTAAGGAATTGAGAGTCAAAGTCTGAATTTTGCTGTTTTTCAGTCTCAGAAACTGTAACTGAACTTTTCTCGGACATTTGTATCCCAGCTGTTTGAGGAGTTTGAATTGGAATTTGCTGCTCCTTCCCTTGTTGAGTAGTATCATGCGGTTGCATCTGATGTAACAAATGAACATTAGGTTCCTGTGAGATTTCTTGCTGTTGTTGTTGACTTTCGGCTGCAGAAACATGCCGATTTAGCTCCACCATAGAAGAGGGCTGTTCTTGTTGCTGCTGCTGCTGTTGTACGTTTTGCTGACTAGTACCAGAAATATTTTCTTCCTGTGTTGTAGTTTGCCAATTAGGATGCACCTGACCATAGCTTTGATTGCTTTCTTGAGAATAAACAGCTGTATTTCATTTTAACAATCAACAAGTACCAAAACAGGGCGAAATGGAACATCAAAGTAACAACAATGACCAATAATATAAACCAATCTTATTGCCATCCTTCAATCATCCACCACAATTAACATTAAACCAATAACAGAACCAAATTGATCAGGAAAAATGGATACGAAACCAATACCAGTGCCAGAATCAGACGGCTGAGAAGTGGACACGTCCCCGCCTATGTCACGATTGAGAGCAGCTTGGAACGCATCCACGTCAGCGCCGGAATGCATACTCTCGTCCTGTGAAACGTTGCAAGGAGGACCACAAACAATTTGAAGCATTCCAACAACTCAATTCAGCGAATCAAAGATTACAACAAAAAGAAGAGCTACGAAGGTCGAATACCCACCTCGTCTTCTTCGAGGATCTTCATTATTGAAGGGTCCATGACTGTACAAGCACAAGATCACCTCCGCTAAAGGCTCACTCGTAAGGATGTGTGAGCTCTCTTGTCTTCTTCCTTCGTGCTCTGACACAGGCTTGCTCTTGGTATAAACTGCAAAAGAACACTATACTCGGTATTGTTAAGAGAGTGAGAGACGGTAAATATGGATGAAATGAAAGCCATAGATGGGCCTAAGCTTGCTTTGCTTGTGGGTTGGGATTGGGAAAGGGCTTGGTCTCAACTTTCACGGTATAAAATTTAGGTTTATGTGAATTTATTTTTTCATGGTACTATTAGCCCCTTTTAACTTATTTTTTAAAAATAATAATTATTTTTAAAAAATAACAACATCTAATATAAATTCCGCTAACACGCAGGATCTAGGAAGATCAAATAGTATGCACTCTTATTCCTGACTAGCAGAGAGGTTGTTTTTAAATAATTCACATGAAAATTTTTATTATATTTATAATTTTTTAAATTATTTGAAAATATCTATGGTAAAAAATTTTAAAAAATATATTAAGTTTTTACAAAATATTTTAAAAGAAATTACTGCTAAAATTAGGTTAAAATAATTATATAAATTTTATCATATATACAACAATAATTTGATAAACAACTAAAGATTTATTTTTATAATTTCCAGGTATTTATAATAACTTAGAACAACATGTTAATTATTGAAATTTATGATATTATTATAATTTTAATTAAAATAATTTTGAAAAAACAAATTATAAAATATATTTTTCAATCACTTAAACTAACAACATTTTTAAATAAATGAAGTTGTAACTACTGAATTTTAAATAAATGAAATTTATAAATGCAATATATAACAAGTTAATTTAGAGCCAACATACAAATAATGGTTTATTTTAATCTTTTTCTCACCTTTTATCTGAATTTCTTGGAAAGGAGTTTGGACCTGCGTGGTGAAGATTAACATTGAAAAGGAGATTGATTTTCACTTGAAGAACTTACACGTACTATGAGTGAGTGTATTACAACCAAGTCACAAATGTAGGCTACAAAAGAAGAGTTAACCAGATTTAATGTTCTTTCAATTCAGTTGCATCCTCCCCTATAACCCAGATAACTGTTAATATAAGAACCCGAAATCCTAACTGCCACCGGAACCGGACAAATTCCGGTCATTTCTGGTCCCTGAAATAAGAATGGCAAGATATGAAACAATCTTTTCTGGTTTCCTATCTGATAGGTAACAATGAATTGAAGCAATTTCTTCTTTCATCTGCAAAACAAATTCCATCTTGATGCTATCTTCTCCAACACGAACCCAGGCTGTGTAAACAAACTTTTATAACGCCATGTTCTGATATTTACAGTGATCTCAGGTAAATAACAACTCAGCTTCTAAATTCGATAATCTCAGGAGCGTAGAAGACGTTTATCACATGTTAAGATTCTGTAACTAGCATGAGGGCCCTCAGACGTATCACGCACAGCTGCTTGCCAACCCATAGCTTTTGCTATCTCCAGAAGTTCATCCATTACATCGAGAGAATCACGGATATATACCCTGCCTCCAGGCCTGAGTACGCGATCCATCTCAAGCATGATGGTGGACATATTACATCTGATTTGAATAAGTAAGCCAATTAAGACAACTTATGTATAGAAAATCAATTAACTAGAATCTCTAGCAGTTTGTATCTTCAGCAAATAGTGGGATACCTTTTCCTTTCAATAGAAAAGAGGCCAGCAGCATGCACCAAATCGTAGGTTCTTGGATATGTATCGAATGGCTCACACCTGAAAATATGAAGCAATATCCATTAAGGGTAAAGGGGTTTCCAATTGATAACAAGAACCTTCAATATCAAAATCCAAAATGTGAATTAGTCCTTAACAAGTTAATCAGGTACAAGGGATAGTACCAATCATGCATAACCCCTATCAGTCCTCGGTCATATATGACAGGCAAGGTGTTGGGGCCACTAACTGGAACCACGTTCATGACCCAGCAATCAAGTCCTAGATCAATCAATGAGGCAGCAAATCTACCAAAACCAAGAATAAAGAGGTAAAAGAATAGCCAAAATAAAGTCAATAGGTAATTGAATAATTTAGCATCGAGTTCTATATATATATTACCCTCCAAAGCCAGCTTTCATGTCCAGCACATTTCTTAATTTAAACTTCTTCCAGTGCCAAGCACGGATATATCCGTTTATTATTTCATACCAATACTTCGATTCTGCCTTGAATAGTTCTTTTCTTGCTATGTATGCATCAATCTGTATACTCTGAAGCCTATCAGGAGGACTATGCAAACGGGCAGGCCATGTTGTAACATTAGCCCCATATCCATCCTCAGGAAGCCGAGTAATACAAGGTTTCAGATCTACATACCTAGTAGCATGGTACAAACAAGTCATAATGGATAATACCTGAAATCTCATGACATGAATTAATATGAAATTGCTATCTATATATTCTCCTCGACATGTATACTAAATGAGAGTCAACACCAAGTGGATCAAATCTGTAGCAAAAAACTGGCATCCGACCACCATATTATGTGAGAAAAAACATATGTTTCACAAGGCCTTTGCGTTTCAAGAGGCCAGACTGTAGTGTTGGACAAACCGATGAATATTGAAAGGAAAGGAAAAAGGAGTTTATCAAATTGTAGTGGCAAGAGATCAAACAGTACTGCCACTTAATATCACATATTTATCTGTGCACAAATATCTTATCAGTAAGGCATAGAAGGAACTTTATAAAATTTAGAAGATGATTCTTAAGATACCAAACATTGTCGGGGTCATCATCTCGATCACAAAGTGGAGGTGTTGTTCCTGTGTCACGGCTTAAGTAGCAGCTATTATTCATGGGCTTTTTCCAAATTGCAATATATCCTTCCTTCTTTACAAGCTCCCAGCAAAGGCGTCTTGTAAGGTGAAGCATCTCTGAAGGATGTGAAGGAACACTAACCAATGAGCCAAATCTAATTGCTAAAAAGATAAATGTAAAATCATTTTTAATTAGCCAATAAGCCCACTACTGCATATCTACATCTGATCTTTGATTTGGGGGTTTTATTAGAAGATATATTCATAATGTAAAGGTAACCAAGCATGAACATATGAAGGACCCATATTCTAAACCAATATGGTTAATGTGCATTGCAACCTATAACATGGGATGAGAGAAGAAGAGAAGTCATGAATATAATACTTGGAGAGACAATATATCCTGAAATGCAAAACCTTCCAAAACCTAACAGGCACTTGATTAATGATAAACCAGTTGATACCTTCCCACTGTTCCAGTAAGATCTCTTCATGCTTATAAACTGGTTGTGCAGCCCATGCGAAGTATCCCCCTGCCCGGAGCATCCTATTGACCTCAAGGAGCAAGATTCCATCTTCATCATGATATTTGAAAGGAAAAGATAAAGTACAAGGTGTCATATAAGACATGAGTTTGTAACAATAAAAATGAGTAAAACTCAAAAAGAACCAAGAGATAACCTAACAGGCATGCAAGTTTACAAAATTAGGGAAACCTTGCCTTTAAGTACTACCCAAAAAAAATGATATGCACAGGGCTTAATTTCAACATACAAAAGGAAAAAGTAAGCTGATGCAAATCATTTAAATAGCAAAAAAAGCATAGAGCATGTAAAACTGTGATTACTATTGATAAATAGGCCTCATATTTTCACAATGTATCATAATGGTTCCTGGGTTCTCACATAATTAATCCTTTAGTTTTGCAGCCAAAAACTAAATTGAGTAGACATACCATCGCGAGCCCAGTTGATTCTGCATCTTGAACAATGAATAAATTCGAAGGCTTGACTCGGATATAATAACCGGTGAGTTGCAAATGCAGCCACCATTGCAGGTACACCACGCTCAAGAGCAAATTGAATCTGGTTCTCATGAACATCTTTTGGAGCAATTGACATGGTTAAGACATTCCGTGAGAGCAAATAGGCACCAAAACTTGCAACACCGCATCCAACATCCAGAACAATACGAGTTTGAATACCAAATGTAATATCTGGAACCATCTACATTGAGAAAAGGAACATCATATATCAAGTTGGTATATCAAGCCCAGAGACAAATCTAAATCAAGAAGTTAAGAACCTTGGCAATCTGATCCAAGTATTTATCTGCACCATGAATGAATTGTGTACCACCACCAGGAAACCTAAACTTGTTCTTCACTTTAGATATCCAGTTTTGACCCCCTTTATCCTCAACCAGACGGGAGTGAGGAACATTACTATACCATACCTGTATGAAATCATGAATCCTAATAAGAGTCTTGGACAGGAAGGTAAATGAATGTTTTTTCAGAAGATGAGAATAATCAGTTCATGATGTTTTTTCAGAAGATGAGAATAATCAGTTCATAATTTTTTTTCAGAAGATGAGAATAATCAGTTCACGAAGATTCGACAGAATAACCAGCAAATACTACATCTAACAATGGCTACCAAATTATCGGCAACCCAATAGCTAACGTCAAGGAGTCCCGAGTCAATATCACATTTTCACTTTCTGTCACCTACTTTTAATACTGTTATGACACAGGAATCAAACGAAGGCCAAATGAAAAGTTCGGTTAATTGAACTCCAATGAAACAGCCACTGCAACTCGTAAGAAGAAAATAATGGGCTTGAAAAGCAGCAGTACCTCATCGCGACTCCTAGGCCACGGAATCGGCTGCCGGTACCCTCTCGGCGGGGGAACCAAACAATTCAATCCACTTCCCTTCTCCGGACAATGCCGCTCAAATCTCTCTCCTCTCTCCGTAGATTTCAATTTCTTAATCGCCTTCACATTGTCCAAACAAGGAATGTACTCCCTCATTCCCTCTCCACAAAGCTCAAATCTTTTAATCCTAACCCTTGAACCCTCCCCCTCACTCTCAACCTCCGTCTCATTTCCCCAATTCTTCACATCCTCCGGATTAAACTCCCCAACCTCGAAATCATCGCTCATTTTCCCCTCACTATCTATAATTCCAAACGTCCGATTCACCGGATCCGACTGCGGCTGCGGCGGAGGAGGAGGCTGCGACAGTCGAGGAGCCGAAACTCCTCCTACCGGAAGGATCTTGACGGCGACGGGTTGGGTCTCTTTCTGCAAAACAAGATCGGTGACATTAAAATCCTTGTTGCAATTGGGCGAAACTCCCACGGACTCGCGCGGCGTAGAGAAAAACACAAGCTGCCGGTAACCTCCATGAGACCAATGCTTGCCCAGGTAAAAGAAGGTTAAAGTGATGAAAACGAAAGCTGTGACCTTCAAGATCAGAGGGTTTTTGAAGAGATCCATGTGATCAGAGGTGGTTTCATCTATGGGTTTACGAGCACTATAGATCTTGGATCTGTCGAGCACTCAACAGCTGCTGTTACGTTACCTGATGTTAGTGATAGAGTGTGATACTGTGTTTTGTTAGTTAGTTACGTGTGTCGGTGAAGGCGGTTAATTTTGACTGATTTGTATTTGGTACGGAACTTAGCAAGAGATGGCAAAATGAGTTTGATGACTTGATCCGTCCCGGATAATTATACAATAAAATAATATTATTTTATACAATTTAAATTAAACTTAAATTAATTAACTTCAAATGAAATACAAATTAAGTCTTAAGATCAACTTAAGTCGAGTTAACGACAATTTTAACATGACTTCATTTATTAATATACATAAACTTAATGTTAAATATCACATTAAAAATTTTTTAATCAACTTAAATTTTATTTATTAATTTTTAATTTAAAATTATATAATTTATTTTTATCCTAATTAATGATATTATATTTAATCTTTATGATATTAATTAATTTTTACTTTATCTATATTAATAACTTAGTTAATTAATATTAAAATTATTTTTAAAATTAAATTACTGTGAGTATATTTATTATTTAACCAAAAAAAATTCACCGCCCTTCTCCTCGGCGCGTGACCTACCCGTCACAGATTAATGCGTGCTATTTATTCCTAACGACATCTTTCGCTCGTTTCTTCTAGTTTCCTTTAGTTCTCTCGCACCGGTAGCTTTGCCATCATTCTTCTCCGGCGAACGGAATCTAGCGCCAATTATTGCTGGTTGTCGATTGGACTCCCGCTCTCGAGTAATTTCCTCTGGTTTCTTCGTCGTGAACCTGAATTCGTGGGTTTTGAGGCGGAATGGTTTTAGGGTTTGTGGATTCTGTGCGTATGGTGTAATCTTTGGCCATAAGACTGGTCTCTGCATCAGTATATGTGCATTTCTTTGAAATTCGTGTGCAATTTGTTATCGATTTTGCAATTGAGAGCTGAGATTTTCGGGCAAGGTTTGCGCTTTTGGTTTTTAAAGAGGGTTTTTCTAATTATGGGCGAGTTAGTGCCCGATTTCGATAAGGAATCGTGCTCGAAGTCGATAAACGAGACAGTCAATGGCTCGCATCAGTTCATCATAAAGGGCTATTCGTTGGCGAAAGGAATGGGAGTAGGTAAGTGCATATCAAGTGATGTATTCACGGTTGGTGGTTATGATTGGGCAATTTATTTCTACCCAGATGGTAAGAATCTAGAGGATAATTGCATATATGTCTATGTGTTCATTGCTTTAGCTAGCGAAGGGACAGATTTGAGGGCTTTGTTTGGTTGATCAGAGTGGGAAAGGGAAGCATAAGGTGCATAGTCATTTTGATCGCCCTTTGGAGAGTGGACCTTACACACTCAAGTATAAAGGAAGCATGTGGTAATGTGTTTGTTTCTCTTCTTCGTTTGATTCACCGTTTATGTATAGTCAATTGTGGTTTTCGTTTCTGGATATGAGTTTAGTTGTTGTAATGTCAATGATGATAAACTATTGGCTTTTGATTAAGAAGTTGTGAACTTTTTGTGCAACTGGTATTATAGGTGTCATAGCTGAGGATTATAGTTAAGTTAGTTGAGATGTTACAAATATGCTGTGAAAAAGTTGCCAGATGTTCTTCGCATTGCTGTTGTAGATTGTCAGGAGTATCGTGCATCTTTGAATAAGTTATTTTAAACGTTGAAAAAGTTAAATTAGTGCTTTCCAACTAGTTGAATGCTCTTTCTTGGGTTGGAAGGGAGAGGGCAGTTTAAGTTGGATATGGAGGATGTACTAAAAATGTTAATCTTCCCCTCTTTTTGTTGTTTCCTATCTATTCCAGGGGTTACAAGCGTTTCTTTAGAAGAACAAGCTTAGAAACATCTGATTACATAAAGGATGATTGTCTTATCATGAATTGTACCGTTGGTGTTGTTAGTACTCGTCTTGAAGGGCCGAAATAGTACTCCATTCATGTTCCACCTTCAGATATGGGGCAGGGATTTAAGGAGATGTTTGACTCTGAGTTCGGCTGTGACATAGTTTTTGAGGTTGGAGGTGAAACCTTTAAGGCCCATAAGTTGATCCTTGCTGCTATTTCCATGTTTAATTTCTCTCCCCTATATCAGAAGCATGATCATATGGTCATTCCACTTTTTCTTCAGTGTCTGTTGAAAGTAGGCTCATACATCTTTCTCGTCTTTTGGCAGCGATAATGGACTCGGAAGGGTTCCAAAACTTGGAAGAGAACTGTCCTTCTTTGATATGTGAACTGTTAGACACTTGCATCAGGAGATGAGAACTCAGGCATGCAATCAAGCAGGAAGAGGAGTGGTAGCAGCATTTATGGACTAGATATAGTTACAGACGGAGCTGCAGCCAAAGAATCACCAAATCTGAATCCAAACGGCAGACGCATACGAAGGCGGTTTTAGTATTTGCATCATTTTTGTATTTGTTACTTTGTTGCAGAGAAGATGTGATTAATTGTAATGTTTGCTTACTGGTTTAGTTTCCATCCCAAGGGAGGGGGGAAAAAAAGGATTGCTCTGAAGATAGATTCTCTCTGTTTTTTTTTATATACCATGAATTAGGATGTTCAGTTATCAAACAAATAGAAATTGGCATTGTTTGCTATATTATCTTTCAATCTTAATGAGCTCTTTCGAAAATTACAGTTATTAATATTATTAAATTCCTTATTATTATTAATTATCAGGAGTATTAATTTTGTATAATAATAATAAATTATGTAATTATTATTATTATTAAATAGAAGAAGAAGAAAATTAATAATATTAATAATAAGAAGAAGAAAATTAATTTTGTATAATAATGATAATAAAAATAATGATAATAAATTAGTTTTGTATAATAATAATAAAAAAATAGAAGAAGAAGAAAATTAATAATAATAAGGATTTTAATAATAAAAATAAGAATAAAATTAATTGATAAAATTAATAATAATAAGTAGAAAATTTGGCAAAGATAATTAATAATAATAAGAATAATTAATAACGATAAGAATAATAAATAATAATAATTATTATAATAAGGATATTTTAGTCTTTTTATTAATTATTCCTTTGTTATTTTAAGTTTATATTTTCAAACCAAACATAGGAATAGAAATTATTTATCTATTCCATTCCTTTAACCAAACAAAGTAATACCTATTCTATTCCTCATCTTTTCTATTCCTAAGAATAACTATTTCATTCCTTATCTATTCCATTCCTTGAACCAGCGGAGAGTCACACGTACTTGTGTCCTAGCATTTGATGATAATAATATATGTAGCCAACTCAACTCTTGAGAGTTGAGAGTGGGGATTAAAGCAGGCCTCTCTGCCAAGGCAAACCCCGAACATTCAAACAAATCCAATTCACATCAACTTTGAAGTCTTTTTGATTATAGTAAATTAGATTTCCCATTCCAGATGTCGTCAAACTAACTAAATCTCTTACAAGAGGTTTAGTAAACGGATCCGCCATACTGTTATATGTCCTTACATAAACAATTGAGACGACATCTCTATTTAGTATTTCTCTAATAAATGCATGTCGTAAGCTTATATGTTTAGATTTACTACTATACACTTTGTTCAATGCTCTAGACATAATAGATTCACTATGACAGGCATGGGACGAGGCCAAAGATCTATATCCAACAAAAAATCCCTTAGCCACTCAGCCTCCTTACAAGCAAAACATGGAGCTATAAATAAAGATTGGACTTCTGCTTACTGTTATTGTCCTACGCATTCTGTCTAACTGAGGCTTCGTTAGTTGGCGAATTATTTATTATTTATCGTAGTTTTATTTTATTGCTATTTTATTATTTATTAATTTTCTTCTTATTTTTAGTTCCTTATTATTATTTTTAAGGTTTAACTAGAATCAGACTTTTTTTGACGTTTTTACGTATTTATTTCGTGCTAGTTTTGCCTTTTCTCTCTCCAACTTGCATCATTCTTATATGGTCTCATTTGCATGTGGGTCTACCGGAAACAACCTCTCTACTATGTAGGGGTAAGGCTGTGTACTATCAGACCTCCCCAGACCCCACTTCATTGCGGAACTTCAGACTGGGTGATAATGATGATGATGATGATAATGATGATGATGATAGAGTAAGTAATCATCGTTTGTTTCTTCGAAGCCCAAGAAACAACTCCACCACGAAGCAAGAATACCCAATTACTTGTGGGTTTTTGGTCACTAATGCTAGTAATCCAACTAGCATATGAAAATCCTTCAAGAACATTTGGAAAGCTATTATAAAAGAGTCCAATATCTTTTGTCTTTTTAAGATATCCTAGCACTCTTTTAATAGTTTGCCAATGTTCTTAGCTGTAGATTTATATTTAAGGATTAACCTTAATGCGGAAGTACCGGATCGATTTGCTGATTGCTAATCTTTGTTTTACGGTTGGCTACTAGAGTCGCCGATTAATCCACGCCCCAAGCTCAAATCCTTTGATAGTGTGATTCATGTGAGGAAAGATGAAAATAGTTTTCCTCTTTCGTTCAGATTTAGCAAAATTAGAGAGAGAGTAAAAGATAACTAAAACCTATTTGGTTTCTAATGTTTTTGTTGTCTTAGAAAAGATCCCCTTTCACAAGCCAACTTCCTCTTTTTATAT
>JANKOD010000136.1:81115-106238 GCA_026284645.1 Erythroxylum acuminatum
TGACGGGGGAGAACCAGAAAGCTTTGATGAAGCCATGAATGATGAACACAAGAAGAAATGGAAAGAAGCCATGCAAGACGAGATGAAATCCTTGCATGAGAATAAAACATTCGAGCTGGTGAAGTTGCCAGAAGGCAAAAGAGCATTGAAGAATAAATAGGTGTTCAGGGTCAAGAATGAAGAACACAACGACCATCCTAGATTCAAAGCAAGATTAGTGGTCAAAGGATTCAGCCAAAAGAAGGGTATTGACTTTGATGAGATATTTTTACCAATGGTGAAAATGACATCTATACGTACAGTGCTAGGGGTAGCCGCAAGTTTTAATCTGGAGGTTGAACAAATGGATGCCAAAAATGCCTTCCTACATGGGGATTTGGAAGAAGAGATATACATGGAGCAGCTAGAGGGTTTCATAAAAAAGGGGAAGAAGACTATGTTTGTAGACTAAAAAAGAGTCTATATGGTATAAAACAGGCACCAAGATAGTGGTATAAGAAGTTCGAGTCTGTTATGGGGGGGCAAGGCTACAAGAAGACTACTTTAAATCACTGTGTATTTGTGAAGAACTTCTCTAATGATGATTTCATTATTTTATTGCTCTATGTGGATGATATGTTGATTGTTGGTAAGAATATTTCTAGAATCAACAATCTGAAGAAACAACTGGATAAGTCTTTTGCCATGAAAGACTTGGCATCAGCAAAGCATATTCTTGGCATGCAGATTATCAGAGATAAAAGCGCCAAGAAACTATGGTTGTCACAAGAAAAGTACATTGACAAAGTACTTCAGAGATTCAAACTAGACAAAGCTAAAGTGGTTAGTTGTCCTCTTGCTAATCACTTTAAATTGAGTTCTAGAGAGTGCCCTTCTACAGGTGAAGAGAAGAATGAAATGTCCAGAATTCCATATGCTTAAGTAGTTGGAAGTTTGATGTTTGCCATGGTTTGTACACGGCCAGATATTGCTCACGCAATTGAAGTTGTGAGTCGTTTCCTTTCAAATCCTATAAAGGAACATTGGGCTGCAGTCAAGTGGATTCTCAGGTATCTTCGAGGGTCATCCAAAATATGCTTATGTTTTGCAAGAGCAGAACCTGTGTTAGTTAATTACACAAATGCAGATATGGCTGGAGATATTGACTCAAAAAGTCTACATCAAGTTACTTGATTACCTTTACAAGGGGAGCTGTGGCATGGCAGTCAAAGTTACAGAAATGTGTTGAACTTTCTACAACTGAAGCAGAGTTTATTGCAGTAACAAAAGCCTATAAGGAGTTGCTATGGATGAAGAAGTTCTTTAATGAACTTGATATTAAGCAAGAACACTATCAACTGTTTTACGATAGTCAGAGCGCTATTCACATTGGTAAGAATGCCTCTTTTCACTCACGATCAAAACATATTGATGTGAGATATCACTGGATCAGAGGTGTGATGGAGACGAAACAATTACAGTTAGAAAAGATCCATACTGATGAAAATGGATCAGACATGTTAACTAAGATTATACCAAAAGGGAAGTTCGAGTATTGTCAATCAGTAGCAGGCTTGATAGAGCCCTCCATGTAATCGAGAGGGGGTGATTTGTTAGATATGGGTCCCTCTCATATGGAGGGATGCCATATTTGAATGAAAATGATAGGGCACCTACCAATGTTGAAGCCTACCAAAATTAAAAAGAAGTAAAAAGATAGCTGGATTTAGCCAGCTATCCCACTTCTCTTGCCTATAAATAGGCAGAAGATGAAGAACAAAAACATACAGAAAACCAAAGCATTGTTTTTGCTCTGAAGTTAGGAAAAAATTTTCCTAAAGGTTGGTGAGTGACAAAATAGCGAGGATAGTATTTTTAGGTTTGGAAACACCTTGTGAACCACTATTTTAGTTTTATCTCTGTATACCTACTATTTGTAATAGTGGAAGAAATATTCTGAGTTTTGTTCGTGGACGTAGCCCAAAGTTAAGGGTGAACCACGTTAAATATTCTGTCCATTTTGCTTATTTTATTTTTTCCTTTCACAAAATACACCTGCTGCGCCCAACATAGTTTTGGTACCAAAAAATTATAGGGTATGTTTTCCTATTTCGTTGCCAATAAGTTTTGGTTATATGAATTGGTTTTCAATATTTTTATTTGTACTTTTGAAACTAAATTGTTTTCTAGTCTATTTCATAGTCCTTGAGAACTTGATACAAAAATTGAAGTAATAAAGATAATAATCTATTCTTTCAATGCTCTAATTAGTTTCATTATGGATGTAATAGAACATAATTTTTATTAATTGGTGTTCTTGTCGACCAAGATATGTTCAAATTATAGTTTCGAAAAATATTGATGAAAATTTTAAAAGACATAACGTAAGAATCGCGTTGAAATATTTTAAACAATAGAATTATCGGTATTGAAAAGATGCTCACCAAATCTTCCTTTAAATAACCTATACAAGAACTGGGAATGACAAACGCTTGATCAGCTTCGTTGCATCAGTAAACTATGGCCCCCAAAAAGTACCACGTAATGGTGTTCCCATGGTTCGCATTTGGACACATGATACCAGCTTTGGAGTTCTCCAAGAAATTAGCTGCAAAGGGTATCAAAGTTTCCTTCATTTGCTCCCCAAGAAATCTCCAGAGATTGCCTCCTGTTCCTTCTCATTTGACAACCAACATGAGGTTTGTCCAAATGATTTTGCCGTCCGTTGATGGCTTGCCTGAAAACTGTGAGGCCACCGCTGACCTGCAATACCTTCAAATTCCGTACTTGAAGATGGCATACGATAGTTTACAAGCCGAGTTCGAAAAAGTGGCACTTGAAGATTTACCAGACCTGATTTTGTTTGATGTCATGAATTGCTGGGTACCTGAAAGTTCCTCTAAACTTGGTGTGCCTTGTGCGTTTCTTAGCCCGTTGAGTGCATCAACATTGGCGTATTTAGGTCCTCCAAATGAGTTAATGTCCATGAAGAGCCGAACTAAGTTTGAAGAATTTACTGTCAAACCAGAATGGATTCCCTTTCCGTCTTCCATTGCTTATATGCCTCACGAAGCACCAATAATTTTCATGTATAACAATGTACGTGATAAAACTGGTTTGAGAATTGGTCAGCGGCTTGCTAAAACTATTGAAGGCTCTGACTTTGTGGCTGTTCGAAGTTGCAGAGAGTTTGAAAGAGAGTACATAGATCTCCTCGAACGACTCTACAAAAAACCAGTTTTACCGGTGGGCATGCTCCCACCAATTTTTCCAGAGAATAACAATGGCCCTCCTGAAGATGGTTCAGATTGGTCTGCTGCTAGTCAGTGGTTGGACAAGCAAGAACCAAAGTCTGTAGCTTTTGTGGGATTTGGGAGTGAGTACAAAATGCCATTAGACGAAGTGCATGAATTGGCACATGGGATTGAGCTTTCCAATCTGCCATTTTTTTGGATTCTTCGGAAGCCACAAGGAGTAGATATGTCTGAGTTATTGCCAACTGGGTTCTTGGATCGCACTTCAAATCGTGGAATAGTTTCTCTTGGATGGGTACCACAAGTGAAATTACTTGCACATCCTGCCATTGGAGGATGTCTGTTTCACTCTGGTTGGGGTACTATTATAGAGTCGCTAAGTTTCGGACATCCTCAAATCCTAATGCCAATGATAGTTGACCAAGGTCTACATGCTAGGGCCCTGGTTGAGAAAGGAATCGGCCTGGAGGTCCTCAGAAACGAAGATGGCTCATTCGACCGAGAAGAAGTTGCCAGGTGCCTGAGAGTGGCGATGGTCGAGCAAGAGGGACATGAACTTCGACGTCAAGCAACTGAAATGAGATCAATCTTCGGTAATCAGAAACTAAATGACGAGTATATAGAGGAGTTCATTAAGTACATTGTCAACTTCACGAAACAGTGTGCCTCGTGAACAAGTTGGACTGAAAATGCGTGCTTGATTCGTTTCTGATTTCTCTGAACATTGAGAAGGTAATGCTGGTCGTTGGCTTGATTCCTTGTTTACTATTTATTACAGTTGTGTATGCACTTTCTTTCTTGATTTTCATCGACTAACGTGCCATTTTCCGTGCTTCTTTAGTTGTTCAAATTTCTATTTTGGCAATAGCATGAATCTCTCTGTCTAATATTACGATGTTTTATTCTGTTTCATGAATATCAGTTATTTATTTATGCGAGTTCCGCGTTTATTTATGTGGGACCTATGCAATGACTGAAATTCATGTAACAGAATAAGATACCATAATATTGGACAGAGGATTCAGACTTTAGCACCACGGGTGTATTTATTACAATTTCATCAATGATTGTGTGTTTGCAAATAATACATTACGTAATTTTAATTTCATAAGATTTATATAAAATATTCCTAACCTTCCTTTTAATTTTTGTATCAACTAACTACCATTTACTTTGATGAAAAACAAAATTGAATTTATTAATTAATACTAGCCTTATCAATTTATGTTTAACCTCAAAATGAATATAATTATCTTAAATAAAATTGAGTAATTTTTATAAATTCACTTGTAATTTTCAAATTTTTAAAAAAGATAAATTGTATTAATTAAACAAAAGATCTCGTTACGAGGTACAAAACAAAGCTAGACATAAAAGAACCCAAGCTTATTCCAATTTTTTTTTTGAAGAGAAATGGTAAGAACTATTATTGGCTATCACGTCGAATAGAGTCAGAAATACACAGAGGCGGTCGCTGAGACCAAACCGCCCTGTCCGTCGAGATGGAAACAGCCCTAGCAAGCCTATGAGCTATTCCATTCGCAGACCGTCGAACAAAGACTAATCGCACATCTCTAACCTGAGTGAGAAGGGATTTACAGTCCGAAACAAGTAAGCCAAAAGCAGAGTCATCCAGATAGGAAGGTTCAAGAATAGCCCGAACACAAGATTGGGCATCTGACTCCAAAAAAACATGCGACTACCCGATATCTTTAATCCAACTCAAGGCTTCCCGAATGGCCATAACCTCAACAGTTCTGGCATCAAAGGAACCAAGGACAACCACCTACATAGCCCTAACAAAAGAGCCACATGAGTCACGCACAACACTACCCAAACCAGCGAAAATACCATCAAAAAATGCACCATTAACATTCAGTTTGAGAATCCAGGGAGGGGGTTTTAGACCATTTCTCCGGAGGGAAAGATACAGGAGAAGGAGGGGCAGTGGAGTTAGCTTGTAGCCAACTATTGAGGAAGTGAAGCGCCCGTCGAGCGACCTGTAGCGGGGTCTGGCGCTTGTCGTTCCACAATAATGCATTTCAGGCTTCCCAAATCGCCCATAAAGTCACCACCAGCAGCTGCACATCAGTGCCATGGAGCAGGTTCAGCATGCTCGCAAACCAATCATAAAACCGCACACAGTGGCTGAAACGAAACCCAACTGCGGAGGACAGCCAACAAGCCCGTGCAAAATCACAATAAACCAGAACATGAAGTTCATCTTCCTCACTAGATTGACAAAAGGGACATAGGCCTTTCAAGTGGAGGTTACGGCGTTTGAGCAAGGTGATACAAGGAATAGCAGCATTTAAAGTTGTCCAAACAAAGTTAAGGCATGTAGGTGGGACATGGGCAAACCAAACTTTTCTCCACATATCTACCTGGCCTTGAAGATGCGGGTGGGGTGGAATAACGCAAATGACGGTAGGCACTTCGAAACATATACAAACCCCTGTTATCAAATCGCCAAAACCAAGCATCGTCGCCACCAGTACGGCTTAGTGGGATGGATAAGATGGCAGCAGAATCCGGAGGGTCAAACACTCGAGAAATAACTTCGGACTTCCAACGATGATTGACTATAAGGTCCGATACTAAAAGCAAATTGGTATCGACAGGGGAGCTAGATCTTCTTGTCCACTTTTTGTGGACCAACTCTGTGTCACTGTATCTGACCCGTCTATTTTTGTGAGTCCCACATAAATGGACGAGTCAGATGCGATGGCACAGAGTCGGTTCACAAAAAGTTGACCAAAAAATTTGACGCCATCGGCAGGGCGTACCGTCGTAATTTGCATAGTCTCATTTATTGGGCAGCCAAGAGTCCTTCCATATAGACATTGATTGAACTATTAATTTCGGTTTGATCAATCTATTCGATAGAGTCTTTTCATTGTCCTTTCAAACAAGGTGAGGACAACTGACTTAGAAAGCGATAGATGTACTAGTAAACGGTGGGGTTGGGGCACCCTATTCAGTGTTCTAAACTGTGCCATAATAAAGTAAAAAAGAAAAACACAAATAATAGAGCAACAAATGTCACTTAGTTTCGGATTACTGGCACTTTCCAGCGAATTACGCATCTGTCTGCCCATCTCAACGTGGAGACACAAGGTGCCTGATTCCTTTCTTTCACCCACTTAGGTGTCGGACTATGACATAAAGGTTTATTGGTGGCCTAATTTAATCCAATGAACATTTCGGGCATTACGCTACTATTTAGGTTTCCATGAAACATAGTTACCATCTTGAAAATGGATTCCTAATCTCTTGGATTCGAGTTGGCGTTTCTAACATACGATCCAGTTTAACGAAAATTCGAAAAAATTGATGTCATGTTATTCGATTTTAAACGAAGAGCTAAGATGATATTTTAATTTTAAACCGTGGCCTCCATTTTCTCCAAGAGCTTCCGACGCTAGTTAGAGTTCTACTGCTTCGTGATCAACACAGGCTTTTGTATCGCAGACATTGCGTTAATTAGCTTTTTCATGTAATTTTTTTTTCTCTTCTGTCCAAAAAAAAAAGAAGAAAAAAGAAAAGGTCATGTAATCCTGTTTAATCGTAACTCCGTTAGATCATTAGTTCATTACCAACTTTACCCTGTTTTAACACTATTTATAAGTGAATCGAACCAAACTAAAGATCAAAGACCATTCTAACACAAACATGGCCGTAATGCATTAATGGGACGACAAGGACTAAAAGAGTTACAGACCTCCACAAATGCGCCACCAGACAAGACATTTCTATATTCCACTTTCCCACTCCTATCGTCCCACGCCCAAGCCACATCCACATGGTTCAACATCCACCAACGGTGGATTCTTTCTTTTGGTCCCTCCCGTTTCCTTGTTTTTTCTCTTCATCGAACTACGACCCCATTAAAATCTGTAAAAATCGCCATAGGAGCTTTGTGATTGAGCTCCGAAGGTCTGGGGTTGTGTTCATTGATACAGTTACGTCTTCTTTTTTGAGGGGACTTGAAAGAAAACGAAGGAGGAAATGAGTCAGACTCGTTCGCGGACGAGTCGGGATCAGGTCCAAAAACTGAAATCTCTCTCCGTCCCCAACACAACTTGCGAGGTATTGGCAGTTATCGCGAGAGTCTCCCTCCTTCTGTGTCTAGTCGCCTCCATTTTACTAGCTATCTACACCTCCTTCTCCGACCGACAACATTGGCTACGTTCCCCGAACATCACCCGGAGCTCACCGTATCGTCGCGCCGATGGCCCCACCAACATCTCCCATGTCGTCTTCGGCCTCGGCGGATCCACTGCCACGTGGGACAAGAGGAGTCTGTATAGCTCCGTCTGGTGGTCCCCCAACGTCACTCGCGGTTTCGTCTGGTTAGACACAATCCCCAAAACTACCACTAATATTACATCTCCGAAGCCGCCGTACCGGGTTTCGTCGCCGGAGTGGAAGCGATTTAGGTTTTCGAGCTCGAGATCAGCGGTGAGGATTGCGAGGATTATAACGGATACGTTTAAGCTGCGACTACCCAACGTGAGATGGTTCGTGATGGGCGACGATGATACTGTGTATTTCACTCACAACTTGGTATCGGTGTTAGCGAAGTACGACCACAATCAGATGTGGTATATTGGTGGGAACTCCGAGAGCGTGGAGCAAGATGCGATGCATTCGTACGACATGGCTTTTGGCGGGGGCGGGTTTGCGATCAGCTACCCGCTGGCGGAAAGATTGGTCGCTGTATTCGACGGGTGTCTTGACCGTTACTTTAATTTCTACGGCTCTGATCAGCGTATCTGGGCGTGTATCAGTGAGATAGGTGTACGCCTCACCAGAGAACGTGGCTTCCACCAGGTTTTTTTTATTTATTTATCTAAATTTCTGTTTCCCGTTACGTGGCTGACGGTAGGTAGCTGACAAACGATTAAGTAGAAGACTTGAGTCTCTGCCCTTCCGACCTTGTTTGTCTGGCATCAAGATAAAGGCACACGTTTCCTAATTTTATACAGGGGGGCACATGTAGATGTTCCAATTTCATAGGAACGTGTCTTTAAGTAATTGCTCGTAAATCTTTCTTAAATCCAACATTTGCCCATGTTCTTGTCAGATACTTTAACAAGGTAAACAAAGGATATCAGACAAAAGATTGTGTTAATCTAGTTGTTAAACTTGGACTCGTGGCCACGATATATCATTGCATTATTGTTTAGAAACGTACTAAGCATAATTGTCTTGTCTTTTGGTAACATACGGCATATATGGTCATAGACGATGATGGTTGGTCCAACGTACTATATTGCATTTTCTTATGCTTATAGGAAAAGGGGTCAGCTTGTTTTTGAGGCCATTGAAATGGAACCATACATGTTCCAGTGAGTCAAAAAAGAGGTGCAGATGATTTTGACAAATGAGCACTTTCTTTTAAATGATGGCGGCCTCTCTTTAATTCATGTTTATTTGAATAATTTAGTATTTATAAATAACTTCTTCAAGAGTATGTTAAATATGTTTTGGATATTTCTTTCAGCTGGACATTAGAGGGAACCCCTATGGTCTACTGGCAGCACACCCATCAGCTCCTCTTGTGTCACTTCACCACCTTGATCATTTGAGCCCATTATTTCCTGACCAGGACAAGTTAGAGTCACTCAGGAGTCTCACCAAAGCATACCATTTAGATCCGCCCAGAATCCTACAACAGACCTTTTGTCACGACCACAAGCGCCAATGGTCCCTATCAGTATCGTGGGGCTACACGGTCCAGTTATACCCTTTATTGTTGCCAGCCATGGGCTTGCAGACTCCATTACAGACATTTAAAACTTGGAGAAGCTGGAGAAATGGTCCATTCACATTCAACACCCGACCCATTAGTCCTAACCCCTGTGAACGACCATTTATGTTCATGTTGAATCGTGTTAGTGCAGTGGATGATAGAGGGACGTTGACTAGTTATAAGAGGGTTGCTTATACTCCTGAGAAGAAGTGCAGTAAAAGTGCAGCTTATACACAAGCAATGACAATAAGTGGAGCGCTCGTGTCCTCAGTTAAGATGGACCCAGATTATTGGACCAAGGTTAGTACGTACATGAAGCAATACAAGCATGGCAATTTTAACAATACAAGTTCATATATGATATGTATATATATATATATATATAATATATGCATGTGTATGTTAGAAAATGATAACACTCACAAATAATATAAAAGGAGTAAATGTTACACTAGAAATTTGATAATTTTAGACTTGTGAATTTAGAGTGGCTTAATGTTAGGATATAACATTTTTATAATAGAAAATATTAATTAATTTATTTTTATCTATCGTAGATTTCTCTAAGTACCTCCAATTTAGTATATAAAAGTTTAAAACGACTTTTGTATTATATGAATTAATTAAATTTTGATTATTCAATTACTCTTTAAAACAATTCCAAAATTAAGTTTATTTCTTACCTTTTTTTTGAAAAAGAATAAAGCTTTTCTTATTATAAAAAATCTAGTTCTTTTTGTAATATTATTTTTATTTTAATTGTTATATGCCAAACATTTTTGTTTAGCTCTTTGTATTTTTTGTCATATTTTTTTTAATTTTTGCTCATTTATATTCTAAAATGACATCACAATAGAATTCAATAATTCTAATACTTTCTTAGTTTGGGTAAAATAAATATAAAACTGAAAAAATATTGAGGAATTAATGTTGTGATAGCTAAGAGAAGAAGGTTAAACCACATGTTAAAGTGTATTTAACCCAAAAATTTATCTATAATCAGTTTGTGATTATAAAGATTTGTCATGTATTGAGTGCTTAGGGATACCTTCATATTCGATTTCCCTTTCTCGTTTCTCAATTGGGTTTGATCATTCCCCACTTCTGTAAGGGGCAAATAATTATGCTTTTGACTCTTATGTGTTTTGCTGGATCAGGCACGACGAAGACAGTGCTGTGAGTTGGTACGGGTGGACAAGGGTATTATGCACATCAGGATTAGAAATTGCAGGCCCTGGGAAACTGTTACTACTTAGCATCAGGTTAGCGCTGTTGAGTTTTTTTTTTCCTGTATATATACGAATAGGCTCTATGTTCTTTTTTTAAATCTTCTCTAGTCAGGTTAAAGTTGGGTAAAATCTTATTTACCTGAGCTTTTATGAGATGGGAAATACAAGTACAAAATGATTTAGTCAATATAATTACCACACAAGTTATTAAGAAGGTGATAATGTAGCCCGCATGGGTAGCTCAGTTGGTCATTGAAAAAGAAGTTGAGATCAAGGCCTCATGTTCAAGTCCTGACAGCGACAGTGTGGGGGTTCATCCGATGTGGTGATTCCTTGTGTGCACTAGACGTTGGGCTATTTTTCTGAGAAGCTAATTGAGATCAGACCATGATTTACTCCCTCTCTATTCTGTCGGGCCGAAATGTGGGGGCGTCTAGGGTGAAAAAGGTGATAATGTAATTAAATTCACCTGCAAAATATGACTTCTAAAGTGAAATAATGATGCTCACTTTTTAGTACCACTACTACAAAAGTTATGAGTGGAGTGGAGGGAGTGGCAACTTTACTTGAAAGTGGGAATATTTCAAAGCATAATAGATAATGCTCTGAATGTGAAAGAATGAATGCATAACCCATTACATTTTGGAGATAAACGAGTTCTTATGCCTTGTTAATATGGATGGTATTCTTGTGCCCAGGTCTAGTTTTTTTATACTTCGTTATTTGATTAGGTCTGAGTTGATCGAGATTTATATTAGACATGAATTTTATCTTAATTTTTAGAAAATACTTAAATATGCTGCGAGTTTACATTTGAGGCATATTCGAGTTAAATGTAATAATTTGTTAGCCGTTAACATGATTAATGAAGAGTATGAGGTTAATGCCTTGGTTGCCGCTTTGATTTCTTGAATACGCAAGCGAATGAAGTCTTTTGAAAGGATTTTAGTTACACATACATCGGGAGGAAAATTTCGTCGTCGATGCTTTATCTTATCATGCTTATAACTTTAGTCCGGGTTTTCATCTCTTAGCTATCCCACAGGATGCGGTGAATTTGTGACTTTTTCATGATGTTATTAATATTATTTATGTTCGTTTATTAGAAACTTTTTTTCAAGCTTCGCCTTTATCTACTTAAAAATCAAACATTCTCACTCGGGTATTCATCGATACACGAGCGAGAAATGTTTGACCAGCTTGAATACGACTCTGACATTCAAGAGAAATCAGTAGCCGTGTCGATAAAAAACACACATCTATGAATGAGTTGGAGCGAGCATGTCAGAGAAATCAGTAGTCGTGTCGATAAAAGACACACATCTATGAATGAGTTGGAGCGAGAAGTGAAATGGTCGTAAAGGCAAAACAAGTTAGCTTAAAATTGAATTCATATGATGTAATTGTTTTAAAATTCAAATGAGTAATTAAATTCAAATCATGTCCATTACTTTCCGATATATAAAAGAAGAATTCAATAATATTAATTAAAAATTGGACTTCCAATTTTCAACAAATCTACATATAGATAAAACTTATAAATAAAGGTCGATTTTTTATTGGAATAATTAAGTTTAAATTAATTTGTAGAAATGAACATTAACAACCACAATTGTGATATATAACTTCCAACGACAACATCTATTATAAATTTTGTTGGTACGTAAGATCTGAAGAGGTCTAATATTATGTAGCTTAATCATACTCTCTCCGATTCATAATAAAAGTCGTTTTAGCTGCTTTTAAATGACAACTATGATGTATAACTTTAAATTAAAAATATTATAAAATATTTAAAACTTTGCTTATCAAAAGGCAAAAAAATCAAGGATTAAATACAACATTTAGATATTTATATGCAATTTTTTTTGTTTTCAGCAATGTTAGTCAAGAGTTGTATATAAATAATTAAAAAAGAATTATATCATCTTGAGAGTTTTAAAGTGAAATTAGGCGATAGACAATTTTAACATGTCAATATATTATAATCAAAACATTCAAGCGACCTTTCAAAGAAACTGGGCTGGTGCAAATTCATGCATAATTAGATTACATAATCAGAACTGTGCCCCAGGTAAGTAAACGGGCTGAATGGTTCGATAACTGTGCACCGAAAGTAGGGAAGAAAGAAAGCAAACAACCTTCGGATTATGCCATTATGGTCAAAGTTGCGTAATGATCCAGAGATTGGCATTTGATCCACGTTGTCGGTACTTGTGTCCAAAGAAATCAGAATCATGGAATTCAAATTCAATTACACGTAATTTAATGGTCTTGAGATCATTAAATCACTAAATATTTATTACACTTAATCAATTATTTCAATTAAATTAAATAAATTATAAATTTATTTTATAAAGAATATTATAATCTTCGTCTTGTTTAACAAACAGCGAATTGCATTAATTGATAACTAATTCTATTAATGGTTAGCTAATAGTTAATTATATTAGTTGATTTGACCCGCAGATAACATTAGTTGTTTATTAAACATATTCAGTAAAATTAACTATTTAATATTAGTTTTTAACATGTAAAATAATTTATAAGGGCGTGATTTTAAAAAAGGCATAAATATTATATTTCTTAGTATTTTATTGAATATTATTATAAGAATTTAGATTTCGATGTTTAACTTTACAAAAATTAAGTTTATAACTTTATAAAAAGCATAATAATAATAATAATCCAATGTTAAATTCTATATTAATATGAATAATTAAACGAGTTACATCATATCAGTATTTTCTATAATATATATGAATTTTATTATTTAATAAATTAAAAATATCTATAATTATAATATGACATACTATATATAGTAGTTATATATTAAAAATATTAATTTGATACGATTCTTTATGATCAAAAATTTAATATTATAATATTTTTAAATGTAAATTAATATTATAAAATTAAATAAAAATTTAAAAGTTTAATTAGCCTCTTTATTATATTCTTCTAAACTTCACGACATAATGTACGATAAAGAAGAAACTAGCTTTGAAAACACTCAGAACAAAAGTAGAGAGTAAAGTGAAGGGCAATACTGTCATTAGGCAAACAATTAACTTCAAAAGTTCCTCCTCTTATGAAATTTTTAGAAATCAACTTATTAAGATTAAACAAGCTAATCAATAGTTTTTTTAAAATAGTTAAAAAATTAACTTTTAGCCAATAAGTTAAAAAAATAACTGATAAGTTGTTCTTCAAACACCGGGTTTATCTATTTTATAAGAGATTTACTAGTGTCAAACCTATTTTTATATCCAATGACTTAAGTTACGAAAGAATATGAAAAAAAAGGTTTTTTTTTTTTCATTTTTTAGCTCTAATATTATATGCCTCAAGCCACCAAACGCGAAATCTAGGACGTTCCAATAATACTGTTTTGAATTGTTTTTTTTTTTGGTGAAGAGGATAACAACAAGGAGGCCATATTTATTCTACAGCCTCAAGACAAGATTTATTAAAATAATATTATTTAAAATAATTTAAAGAAGTTTCATGTCACAGTCACCGCCATAACCAAAGCGTGCCCATAGAGTGCTAGCCTCATTCCCATTGTAATTTGAAAATTGGAGTTAAACAATCTGCTCCACACCTCATAAGAGCCTCCTTGGACTAGGAGCTTCAAACCATATGCTGAGGAGACAAGACTCTGCAAAACCGCTAATGGGGACAGGTGAAGTGATAAAGCACGAATCCTTATCCTAGGCCAGATATTAACGTACGCCAACTTCTCAGAACTTTTAAACGTACACCCTCCAGACCGAGAACAGGAACTGATCCTGTACAGTCGCAGAGATAGCGAGTGATAGAAGCAGGAAGCTTGCTTGCTTTGTTTGACTCTTTCACCTGAACCCTGCATTTTATAGTGCCAGGGTAGTCTCGTTATAGCAGGTAAGATGTGTAGCTTTCTGTCTTGAAGCAATCTTCCATGGCGGGAATTGTTAAAGATATATTTGCGTTTCTGGATTGAGTACGATTGGGATTAACAGATTTTAGGTATTGTGTTGTTTTTGTTGTTAGATCTGATTTTTTACGGACTTTTGGAGGGTAGTGTTAAGGTTTTATGCATATCCAACTTGGGTCTAGGGTTTTGATGCGATAAGGATAAGGATAAGGTTGTGGATTGTATCTGTTTAAAGTTGACGGGCTGTTGCTTTCTTGGCGGGCTCTTTTCTAGGTCCATGAACTTCTCTTGGTAACTATTGCTTTTTTCTTTCAAGAATCGAACATGGCGAATCGATGGTGGACAGGAAATGTTGCAATGAGAGGTGTTGATTCATTAGCTTCTTCATCTCTTCACCTGAGAAACCCGGAAGAGGACAGTCCAGTAATTAGCCGAATGGGTTTCAAAAGAGATCAGGATTTTAATGAATCCAACACAAACCGCAACAATGGTGGTAGCCCTAAGACACCGTCTCGAAACCAGAACCAAGATGATCAAGACGACATTAGTCGAGACAACAACCCCCAAGAATCAGGGGAACATACCACAGGTCAAGAAGCTGGTGAGCCGGGTAGTGTCAGCAGTTCTAGGAGGCCCAGAGGCAGACCTCAAGGATCCAAAAACAAGCCGAAACCTCCAATTGTCATCACCAAAGAAAGCCCCAATTCTCTTCACAGCCATGTCCTAGAGATCAGCTCTGGTAGTGACATTGCGGAGTGCATTGCTAATTACGCTCGTCTTCGCCACCGTGGGGTTTCAGTCCTAAGTGGAAGTGGCATAGTGACCGATGTCACTCTTAGACAACCTGCTGCACCTGGCGGAGTAGTTACTATGCATGGAAGATTTGAGATTTTATCACTGTCCGGTTCATTCCTACCGGAACCTTCACCACCGGCAGCAACCAGACTGACCGTGTATTTGTCCGTTGGACAAGGACAAGTTGTCGGAGGGGCTGCGGTAGGGGCGTTGGTGGCGGCAGGTCCAGTACTGATCGTAGCTGCAACATTCAGCAATGCAACTTATGAGAGGTTGCCGCTTGAGGATCAAGAACAGGAAGGGGTGCAATTACAACAGCAAGTGGCTAATTCTGGTGGTGATAAAAGCTGTAAAGCTGCCGGTGGTGGTGGTGGTATTAATTCAGGATCTCAATCTTCTGACCACCATGATTCAAATGCAATGCCTCTGTACAATGTTCCGCCTAATTTGTTGCCTGATGGTCAAGTGCCACCTGAAGTGTTTTGGGGTCCTCCTCCTCGTCCACCGCCATCTTACTGATATATAAAAAGTGGGAATTGGAGGAGAATAGAACTAGTTTTGATTAGCTGACAATATATGTGCAAAAAGTTTTCATGTGATCATAGGAAGGAGGGAAGGAAGATACGAGATTTTGTTAGTTTTGTAAAATTTTGCTGTAGCTTCCTGCTATTCAGATTTGCCATGGTATTTATAATTTTCTTGGAGTAGCTGTTTGCTGGAAGCCTGTAGGTCTATAAGTGATCATCCTTTTATGAACAATGTTGTATTTCTGATGAAGCAAGTCAAGCAACCGGAACCTTGATTGGATATTTTTTAGGCTTCGGTACAAACTTTGGTAGTAGAGTTCGTGCATTTTGAGAAGGTAAAAAAGTTCAGATCCATTTTTTTGGAGTTGGAAATAAAAACGTCAAATTTGGGTTTGAATTTGAATTTGTTAAGCTTTTTTGGTCTATGTATGTAAAATTCACTTATATTCAAAATTAAAGCGCTTAATTATATATTATTTTATGCTTGATTGGACTTCTAGGGCTTAAGTAATAATATAATTTATACGGATACGGCCAGTCACAAAAGCTGGCCGTCTTAGCTCAGCCGGTAGAGCGCATGGCTTTTAACCATGTGGTCGTGGGTTCGATTCCCACAGACGGCGTCGTGTACACAAATTTTGTTTAACATTTTTAATTCGTGCCAGAATAAAATCTCCTTAGCTCTTAACGAACCTATTAACTAGAAAGTCGTTTGATTTTACCTATATAAAGGCATAGGCGGGAAGTTTCAATTTTCATTTTGAAGTCCCGCTACCTCTCATCGTACATCTCTCTCTCTCGCATCTAGAAAGCCGACGAACAAGTTCTCTGTTCTACAAATGGCGCAAGATGAAGCATGGATTCATAATCAAGCACGGTACGTGGAATGGCTTCGTTATTCTTCATTCCTTTGGACGTACTTCTTAGTGTAGATCACTCTAAAATCTCTCTCTCATCTAGAAACATTGTCGATGCCTCTCTATCTGGTCAACCGTAACTAAAAGGAGGAAGATGAAGAAATCGGAATCAGATCCAAGCACGGTTAGCAAAATCGCTGCGTGATTGTTCTCTTTAAGCGCAGAGGAAATTAATCGCTGCAATTTTCTACTGTATTATTTAATCAGGATCTGAAATTAAAGGATGGTGAAGAACAGAGAATCAGACGTTGAGTAATGTAAGTAGATATCTCCGTTATTGTTATTTTGAGTGCTTGCGCTTCGATCTTTCACCTTTACGTTTGTAGTATCATATTCTCATGCTAAATGTCTCCCTCTGTTCAACATATTGTTTAATCAGGATCTAAAATGGAAGAAATGAGAATGAGACTGTTGATAGTGTAAGTTAATAATTATTCTTGTTAATAATCATGAAACCAATAATAATTGTAATAATTATTATTAGTATTAGTAATAATATTAAATTCCTTTGTCAAAAAAAAAATTAAATTCCTTATTACTAATAATGCCTACACTTATTTTCAAAAAAAAAAAAAAAAATGCCTACAAGAACCTACTTGCTGCCACCGTGGCCACAGATTACTCCTTCCCGCTTGCTGAGAAAGTTAAGGAGTACTTGAAGGTATGCGTAGTTTCTATGAATGTACTCTTTACTGCTCATTACTGTAATAATGACTTGAGTTTCTTTTAAAAAGCGATTTCAGGATTCAAGCAAATTCGCCGTGGTGGCACCAGCTGCGGGTGGTGCAGGTGCAGCTCCAGCAGTTGCCCCGACCTCCGCGACCAAGGAGGATAAGAAGGAAGAAGCCGCTGAGGAATCAGATGAAGATATGGTGTCTGGGCTGTTCGACTGAGTGAATAATAATCATTTGTTTTTAATTGGTTGGATTGGAGACTTGAATTGAACTCTAGCGATTTCCTTGTCATGCCCTTATCTTTTCAGTTACGTCTTTAGAATATAGTTATTTTATGCATGGATGATGTGGAGTATTGTGGCATCTATCAAACTAAGAATATATGTGAGGGCGAAGCGCAAGTCCTTTACATCAAAATACCCTCAGTATTTGTTCTTAAAATTTAAAGTAGGCAAGATTAAATATCAATGAGAGAAGGCTGCGGATTGGGATATATTTTCTTTTTATAACAATTTATTCGTTCGAAATTCAAGTACAACCAACATTTCTATATATAATAGTAAAGAACAACTGATAAGATTTACAGTTCATCAATGAATTTGTATGACTTCTTCCAAGCAAACTCTGGTATGTGGTATCCCACCCCATCCCAGGTCAACAATGTGGTTTGGGCTCTGTCCTTGTTCCACTATCTCTGTATAAATTTCGGCATCTGGGGCAGACACTGAATTCAATTCAAACTACGGGGAATCAAATTAGACTCTATATCTGGAAACACCAAATCCCTTAACTGCCTGTTGTTGGTTCCAGAAACAATAACAAAGGACCATACTGGAGGTTGAAGAAGAGACATGCCTTTTGTTTGATTAAAAGGATTTACTGGAGACAATTCCTAAACAAACGGACTCCCTGCCCAAATTAGGGGGCTTACGGTGAGCAAAAAAATCAGGGTGAAGTAAATACACAAAATAGGATTTTATTCCATACCTGCAACGCAAAAGTAATATCTGCTTCATCTACTTTTAATGCCACTCTTTTTGATCTCTCATCACGAGATTGACCCAGTTTGAGAAGCCCCTGCACAGATATTTTAGCAGATAAAATTCAATTAAATCATATAACTGATAAAATACTATGGATCATCATATTTGATACAAAATACAATTATATTCTATATATTTCTAGAGTAGTGTTATATAGACAAGATTTTTTATCAGGTACAATATGCTAGACATCCAGATCGTTAAAATTCACCTGATCATTTAGCACTCCACACATGCCCGTAAATTCCAAATTCCCAACTGCTGGTATCATTGTTGACTTGCAGATGTCCACATAATGTTTATTGAGCTGCAACCATTTTACAATACATCAGATGTTATTCAGAGTTTCTTCACGACAACTCTTAATACAAAATTGAAAGGTACATACCTCTCCAAGTGTAGAATCCTTCTTTCCTCTGCGGAAGGTTTTCACAGCAGAGCAAAGAATCATCTGAGCTCACAAACAATTGAAATATTGTAAAAAACTTAAACACAAGAATAGGATCCCAAACGGAAAAACCCATCCGAGTTTTGACTTACTATAATTGACAACTATGTTCTCAGGAATTAGATAAACTTACTTGTTGATGCTGAGGAAGGGATTGCATGGTATCCACAGGTTTTCAAATTCTCCTTTTAACATTTCAAGACCTATTGTCTCTTTCCAAATTAATGCATAACAATCTTCTAGAGTTGAAATTGATTCCTTCCTGAGAATTTCTCCATGAACCTGTTAAAAAATATTATATAAACCTACTAAGAATATATGCACCCTTAGTCGTTAAATCAAAATTTGGTATGCTTCAACATCTTCAGCATCCTTCATGACAATTTTTTCAAGGTGATCTAGTTCTTGAAAGATTTCAGTTAACTCTCCATAGTACTCAGAGAGAAGTCTTCCATTCTGTTTTGTATTGAACACCTTTTAGTTTAGAGCAAAAAATTACAATTTATCACTTTCATCATGAAAGGCTTTTGCTGGTGCACTCCAAATTTGATAAGCTATGGGTAATCGTAAGTATCACTTCATAATCTCTGGACTCATAAACATTAGCAACCACCTTTTAACTTTTTGATTTTCAACATACCACTTTTCATACACGTCTTCAGATTTTGTAGATAGCTTTGTTTTGCCACAGATATAAGAGAGTTTTTCCCTTTCAAGAATATGCTTCTCCATCAGTTGCGATCAATCATCATAATTTTACTCAGAAAGAATGATGACTTCATTAAAAGCTTCTTCAAATTAAACAATAATAGGAAAAAAATTTCACTCATCTTTAAAAAGGTTTTGTAGGCTCTGATACTAACTTGAAAGGTGAGAAGAAAAAGAGGGAAAAATAAATCTATTCATTGTTATTTTTTTTGGAAACGTACTAGTTATAATGTACAATAAGGAAAGAAATCTCAACAATTAATCCTACAGCTAAATTAGGAGTTTAAGAATATATTTACAATTGTATAATTTCAACAATTATGGAAAAAAAATCTCAACACTATTAAAATAATTTTTTTTGATAAATTATTAAAATAAATATTCTTATATGACAAAGATGTTTAACTAATTAATTACAATAAAGTTACCACTAATGTTCAAGAATTGATGAACATACTTTTTTCGGTTTCTTTGCTTTGGCATCTTATAGGAAATATGTTTCCTTTCATATTTCTTGGTCCGTAATTTTCCTTTAAGGATTTTGAACCTTTGTATTATCTGTATTTGAAATAATAATATATCTATTTTCATTAAAAAAGATAAATTATATTTAAAATCTTGAACTTTATCTAATTATGCAATATTATTCAAAACTATTAAAATTAGTAACAAAATACTTGAATTTTTAATTTTTTTCAAAAACTAGTTCACTATTAACCCTATAATTAATAGCACTGACATGGTCTGTCATGAAAATAGGATCTTTTGATATGTTAACATCTTCATAATAATCAATATTACATGCCAAAATTTATTTTAAAATAAAATAAACCTAATAAAATAACTACAATTTTTTAAATCTAAAACCAATTTAGAAGGTCTCTATCTCAAGACTTGACCATGTTTTATCTTGTGGTAGGACGTCACAAAGAGAACAAATATATATAGATTGCAACGACAAGGGAGTCCACTTTATGAAAGCTATAGCCAAATTTGCAATCCAAAACATTATTCAAAATTCAAAATTGTTTTGTATTAGCAAATTGGTTCCTTTTAAACTCCGCCATGAAAGTGCATTAGTTGCTCTTTTTTTTTTCCCCCCAAGTTACATACTTTGAGTGTGGAGGGATGACAATTGTCTTTGCCATGTCTCACAAGCTTAATGATTGTACATCATCCTTCAAGTTCCTTTAAAGCTAGGCTCACATTGCTCATAAGGATTGTAATAAACTCATCCCTCTTGTCCTCAGTAAGTTTTCTCTTCCAGTTAGTATCGCTGACTTTAATCTAATGTTTGAAATAATAAACAATAAAGTAGTAGCGAAGATTTTTGTGCTTAACACATTAAGTATAACAACCATTCAAGATAAGTTTGTTGATAATAATGGTACCAAAAAACTTATTCGACTGATACAAGTTGAAGGATTGATAACTTTCTTATAGGGAAAGATCAAAAGTATTACACATATTGAAACTAACATGATATTTTTTATAATTCATCCATTGAGTTTGCATTCCAAAATGAACTCGCGATAGCTAGAAGCAACATTTTGTCAATCTTATATACCTATCTAGAGTAGTAGTGTTGGATAATAGTATTCGAACATATTGTGAGTTCATCATGAAAATTAGAGACTCAATAAGGAAAGTGGATGCAGAGTATGTTAATAAACTTCAAGTAAAAATGTGCAGTTTAATTTGAAGAATAAGGTTTTTAGGTCTTTCAAAGCAAAAAAAGAGAAGACCTTTTATGTTTTGGGTAAAAATTTATGGTTATTCTATTAAGTCCTTTTTATTTCTATAAAATATTAATGTGTGATATTGTTTACCATATAAATGTTGATTTGTCCAAAGGTCTTACTTATATACTTGATGGGTCATGTTAATACCATTAACTATAGAGTTAATGATAAATTAGTTTTAAAATAAATTAAATATTATAAGAAAAATAAAGCTCAAAATTTTAAATAAAACTTTCCTTAAAAAATGTTAACATGTTGGTTTTGAATGTTTCCTTGCAACCATTTACATATAACCAATTCAGTAGATGTTAAAAAATAAAACCTGAAAAGTTCTAAATTGTCTCTAAGGTGTTATCACCCTTTAATGATAGAAGGGTGGGCCATTGTTTCACTAGAAATATATTTTCTAATGGATGGTGTAAGGAGCTGGGCTTTAACCCTTGAGGGCCTTTTTTTTTTGGGAAAACATCCTCCTCTCTCAACAATTAATAATTGGGCAATGAAATAGTGGAAAGGATTTGTTTTATAGGAGGCATCAAAGGGAAATAATGGCTCGTTTAAGTTTGTCGCCAATAATGGAGCTAAGGAGATCCTAGGAGCTGGTCTATGGTATGTTCACAACAACCCTCTTTTCTTGTATTTTCTGAAACCTAGCATCTCTTTGAAGAATATTAAATAAGCTAGTATTCCAGCATGTATCAACATACATATAGTATCCTTAAGTATTAGTTGACTAAAAGGTTGAACATGCTAGTGAGTTATATTAGGAAACCAATTAGCAAGCATGAAACAACATCTCAAAGAAGGAGAATAGGTTATACAAGTTTATGTGTCAGTATTGATTTGGGAAAGACCTACCACAAACTATTCTTATCATGAGTTAAGAGAAGATAAGGCACTCTTCGACTATTTAGTTTATGTTGTATATTAAAGGAAGCCTAGTCTAAAAGAATGACATAAGTAATAAAAGAAACTAAAAGGAAATTTTCAATGGGGATTTCAAATACCTAACGGGCTTAGATAAACAAGTTGAATATGTCATTGACAACAAATTGAGTCCAACATAGATGGTAGGGACTTTGGGGAAGTAAATGTTGATGAAGTAAAAGATGTTTAGAAAGGCTAGGAAGAATATAGAGGAAACAAAGTAAGGGAACAGGAGGCTAATTTAAAAAGTTGGCTACTTCAAGGACTAAGGAAGGAGAGGATAGCCAAAAACAACACAATTCTTCCTTCTTGACAGTGATGGAAAACAACAATAATTAAGGAAATTGATGACTTTAAAGTAGACAACAGAAGAAAGTTAGAAAAAAAGAATAGTTATGAAGGATCTAAACTAAAAAATTCCCTACTATGTCTATAGTCTCATTGAATACAAGGGTATTAATTGTCCCTCTAAACAATAGATGTATAAAGAATTTATTTCAAAGAATAAACTTGCTTTTGGGTGATAGATTGACCTAGCTATTTAATCATCAATATCACCATTATGGTTGTGTTATAGTTTCTTTGACAATATCCTAGTTAATGTTACTATAATCCACTGATTAATTATTACATTTAAAGGTGCTTTTTTGTCCAAGAAAGTACAAAAGTTTTTGTCTCTTTTGTCTACAGTTCAAGTTTTTCTTCTCAAGGAATATCTAATGGAGTGAACTTTAATATCTAAATAAACAAATTCTAGACCTTTAGTTAATATGGAAGGATTTTAATAGTACCCTTTTATGTTAGTAACTAAAGGCAATGCATGTCCAAAGAACTCCATAACAGAACTATATGATTATATTGAGAAGATTAATCTTACTGATTTGAAATTTGAAAGGTTCTCATTTACTTTGAGTAAAAAGCAAAATTCAAGATAGTAATATAGGCAAGAAGCTTAATAGTGCACTTACAAATGGAGACTGGTTATCAAGATTCCCTAAGAGCAAAGCTCCCTTTTTAAACCCATTGTTCTCATATCACTCTTTAATCATAACATAAAGTATATTTGTGAAGTTGAAGAATCAATTTCCTTTCAAATTCAATAACTACCTAGTTGAAGAGGAAGGATATCAAAGGATTCAAATGGGGTCTTTCTCGTAGAATTCAATGACATAACACATTTTTTTATGTAAGGAAATTAAATCTAATTAAGGAAGAACTCAAGGTGTTAAAGTTAAGGAGAGGAAGTATCAATAAATTAGAGAATGTTTCAACTACAAAGGGCATTCTAATTAAAATTCTAGAGGAGATGTACAAACAATATGGTGATATTTCTTTAATTAATAAAGAGAAGGAAGCTTTCAAGGACTATATGAATGCAATAAAAATCTTAATTCTTTGATTAAATAAAAATCTAAACTAGAATGAATTAAAGAAGGTGACAAGAATTCTAGTTTCTTGTATAACTTAGTGTTAGAAAGAAGGAATTATTATAGGATAAGCTCAATAATCAACAATACTGGTCTCTTGGTATCATCTCAAAATGATCTTAAAGAGGAGGCAACTTCTTTCTTAAAATCATTTAGTAAATCATCACCACAACTATTAAGTTCCTATACAAACAACCACTTCTTAGAAGAAGAGCTATATGTTTTAAATGGCCCTTTCAACGCACAATACATAGAAAGCAAGTTTTAGATAAGACTTAATAAAACCTTAGGCCCTAATGGTCTTAATGGATGTTTCTATTAAAAAGATTGACCTCTCATCATGACCTTCGTAATTGATATAACAATAAAAAATATTTGATAGAGGTTAAAAAAATATCTTTAAGGAAATTAATAAATACCTCGTATGTCTAATTCGCAAAGTTTCAAATCGAAGGTCTCTTAATGAGTTTAGGCTAATTTCTTTTTACAACTTTTTGTACAAAATTATCTTTAAAATTTTTGCACCAGGAATGAAAAGTGTCCTGAAACCTATAATCATTAATCAATAATCCTCATTGTGCTTTTATAAGGAAGAGTGATTGGTGATAATGAGATTATAATACATAACAGGTACTTAATAAGGAATATCCTAAAATTATGCAATAATGATTGATTTACAAAAGGATTATGATATAATAAGTTAGGATTTCAACCTCCAGCTATTGGAAATCTTTAGTTTTCCTAAGAAATTTAAGAGTTGGATTTGACTTTGTATAACAACCATGTCTTTTAGTGTTTCAATCAATGTATAACCAAACCCTTTTGTCAATGGGAGGAAGGGAATTTGAGACTAGGAGATCCCATCTCTTCCTATATTTTCATATTCTATATGAAAGCTCTTATAAGGTTGATAAAAAATAATATCAATTTTAGTCCATGGGTTATGTTTCCCTATTCTTTATAAATGACTTGGTTATGTTTTTAAAGGAACGTGATAAATCTACGAGCTTATTAATGGCCTCCATTTAGGCCTTTAGAAAGATATCTATACTAGACATTAATATAAGCAAAAGTCATATGATCATTGCAGAGAGTGCTCATTCTACTGCTGAATGGTTGTCAAACATCACTAGTATTTTGCTTAGACTCTCTCTTGGTGTAACAAAACCTTATCAGCTATAGGTAGAGTGAAATTAATTAAAGTTGTTTAAACTCACTCCGTACATATTGGTCTTCACCTTTTTCTCTCTCAAGATGACTGGAGAAGACTATATGAAAAACTAGCAGAGTAACACTGCGCGATGCGCAGTAATAATGTCCAGTTAATTTAATCAGTTATAATGTAAAAAGTAGTTATTAAATAATAGAAATTTTAAATATGAAAGGTAAATTTTATAAAGAAGATTTAAATATATTATATTGGAAATATAAAAGGTAGAATATGAAAAGAAAATAAGTTGACAATAAAGAAATACTTTGTAATTTAAAATTTTGTTGCAAGATAATGAATATTTATATTTATTAATTTATAATAAAATATATAATTTTAATATAAAAAGGAAAAAGGTAAATTTAGTTAGTAAAAATATGGAGTGAAAAAAAGCAAATAAAAAAAGCAAGAGATGAAATAAAGTTTTAAAAATGTAAAATGTTTTGTTACTAATTAAATATCATAGTTAATGAAGGTCTAAAAAAGTGGATAAATTCATTTAATACGTATGGAGAAAGTTATAAACATTCATGCAGATGATAGTGAATTCATCAAATTTATTTAATAAATCC
>JANKOD010000137.1:6506-18882 GCA_026284645.1 Erythroxylum acuminatum
GCCGGACGGAATGTCGCCGGAGAATTTAGATATGACCGAGAAGTTTGGAGCAACGGTTGGCAGAAAACACGGCTTAATGTTGGTTGCCACTCCTAAACAGGGCTGTGGAAGTTCTGATATAAGATTATGAATTTGTCAAAATTTTAAGGATTTGGATTAACATTAATCCACATATGTCAACTACTAAAATGCAAAAGTGCCCATTTAGTATCTATTTAATTCTTATAAAAATTCCACGATTCTGGTCTACGGTGGTTTATACCTTGTCTTTGCTCCATATGGTGAGTACTGGAAGCAAATGAGGAAAATTTGCATGACAGAACTCTTAGGTCCTAAAAGGGTTCAGTCCTTCTCTTCTATCCGTCACGATGAGGTCAAGAACCTCGTCGAATCGGTCCGGTCCTCCATAGGAAGTCCAATCAATTTTAGCCAAATGATATTGTTGTTGACAAATAAAGTAGTTTGCAGATCGGCATTCGGTAGCAAGTGCTCAGAGGATAAGCAAGAGGAAGTTGTAGAATGTTTGAAAGAAACGACAGAGCTAGCTGGTGGGTTTAATATAGATGATGTGTTCCCTTCATTGGAGTTTCTTCAAGGAATTACTGGGATGAAAGCTAAACTTGTAGCCCTTCAAGATCAGTTGAGCGAGGTATTGGATACAATCATAGAGGAGCACAGAGAAAGATTGAGGACTACAGGCAAAGGTGGTGGTGAATCAGGACAGGATGATATTCTCGATGTCCTTTTAAGGCTTCAGGAGTCTGGCAACCTTGAGTGTCCTATCACTAGAAACAGCTTAAAAGCGGTCATTCTGGTTAAATTTCTTGTTTCTTTCACTTGTAAAATCTTTTCAAAATCGAACCATAGTAATTTCATAGTTCATCATCTGTTCCAGATTTTTAATTTTAAGGCTGTTTCTTCTGATTCGTGAACATTGACATGAAACTAATGGGCCTGATAAATTATTTGTGCAGGATATGTTCGTTGCTGGAACTGATACTTCCTCACTAACATCAGAATGGGCTATGGCTGAAATGATGAAAAACCCTCGCGTGCTGAAGAAAGCACAAGCCGAAGTAAGACAAAGCTTCAGAGGAAAGAAAGCGATCACAGACACAGATGTCGAGGAATTGAATTATCTGAAAGCAGTGATAAAAGAAACACTAAGGCTACACCCACCACTGCCATTGTTGCTTCCAAGAGAAAGTAGAGAAACTTGTGTGGTTCATGGGTACGAAATACCTGCCAAAACCAAAGTAATGGTCAACGTATGGGCACTTGGGAGAGACCCCAAGTATTGGTCGGATGCAGAGAGGTTCATACCAGAGAGATTTAAAGATGGTAGATTGGATTTTAAAGGACAGAACTTTGAGTTCATACCATTTGGAGCAGGAAGGAGGATATGTCCGGGTATAACATATGGCTTCTCAAACGTGGCGCTTCCACTTGCTCAACTACTGTACCACTTTGACTGGACGTTGCCGGACGGAATGTCGCCGGAGAATTTAGATATGACCGAGAAGTTTGGAGCAACGGTTGGCAGAAAACACGGCTTAAAATTGGTTGCCACTCCTACACAGGGTATTTCAGACCAACACGCGGAGGCTATGGAAGTTCTGATATAAGATTATGAATTTGTCAAAATTTTCATGATTTGGATTAACATTAATCCACATATGTCAATTACTAAAATGCAAAAGTGCCCATTTAGTATCGATTTAATTCTTATAAAAATGAAAGAGTTCATCTTCCATTGATTTATAAGGTCGAATGTATTCCACTCAACATCTATTCGCAACATTGCAGTATTGGCTAACTCCTTACAGCCCGAGTCCATTGATCTTCGTGCTACAACGATCACTTCCTTTCCAATTTAACAGAAGCCACGAGAATAATCAGCTTTGAGCTGAAGAAACATAGTCGATATTTCCATTTAGTTCCTCAAGGAAAAAAGAACAGGTGACCTTTACAGTTGAACCAAATTTGCAGACTGCAAAATAAGACCCTATATGACACAATGACAAGGTCTCAGAGGTTGCTCAGGTTTCAGCTATGGGTGTAAGAGAATAAAAAGAGACTCAATGAGTCAATTCAGCTACTCCAACGCTATCTCGTGAAACTTCAAACATGATGTTTTTCTTTCTTCTGCTATCTTGATCTTTTTGAGCTTGAAACATTTACGATATATACTTTCAAGAGAGAAAACTTTTAAACTTGCTCCTGAGCTTGCCTATAACTGCATTCTCTATCTTTATGTACAGAGAACTATGGAATCAGTACTGAGACTTGAATTTGACCCCAAAATTTGGTCCCGGCTCTCTCCTCTGTATTCAGCGTCCGTTATCACCTGCAAGGTTCTTGCGGCTTCACTTATCTGGTTAAGTGACTTAAATTCTTCTTCCAAAGGCTTCTTCATCTTTTCTCCAGCAGTGCTTTCGACTTTAAGAAGAAATGTAGCTACATCCATCCCCTTGTCACTTTCAGAACCATTACCATCATCCTTGCTAGCTCTGGATATCGCTATTTCATCTTCCTGAATGATTTTGTTATCCTTCCCCAGACCAACTAATGTTACATTATCAACATCATCAGCAACCATAGGTTCATCTTCTTCTATAGCTTCAACTTTGAAACTTCTGGTTAAGTTTTGCTCCAGGGATGTAGTTTTATCACACTCCAATTCAGATGCACTAGGAGTGACATTAGAACTGACATACCCAGGAAGAAAACATTGAATGTCAGGTTTTGTGTTTACATCAACCCACTTGTCATCAACCCAGTCTCTAGAAACTCTAACATCCTTCTTCTGGACAGTGAGGATCTTGCTTTCACCTGATAACGGAATATACAAATCATATAACCTTATCATTAAGAATCAGGTCAAAACGCTCTACATCAACACAAAATTGCATAACCAGAATAAGCTGAATAGAGGTATACCTGGGAGGTAAATTTGCAGGCTGTTATCTCCAGAGATACTTACTCCCGAGACAACACCCTCCCACCACCCATCACACCACCATGCATCAACTGCTGCTCCAACAACAAAATCATGGTCATTACTATGCTGTGGAGGTGTTGGACGGATTGTGTGACGACCCCAACATCTCATGCCCAATCTATCAGCAGCCGCTACTTTAGCAACCGGGACCCACTCCTACATACAAAGAAAGCTAACAGTTAATTTCTCTCGAGTTAGAAGCTATAAGAATAAGAAAAGCGCTTTACATGGGATATCTAATAATGAGCCTTTTTATTTGAACGACCAAATCATGCACATAAAATGGTAAAAATTGACGTTATGTACAAGAGAACATAATCAATTAGTTTCTAATACTTCTTTCACACAGCCTAATCAAGATCCATTCTACAATATATCTCTTATGCACCTACATTATTTCACTAAATTGCAGTGTTTGGTAAATGATGATATATAGTCACCTGCAGATTGCCAGCTCCCTCCACATCCAGCAAATCATCATACTGAACTTTCAGACATTTGGCAGATGCCTGCAAAACCTTACACCTGAACCAGCACCCTCGAATTCCACTATCTTGACATAGTAGCTCTATCTTCTCATCCACCTTGAAAGGCAAAAGAAACTGAGACTGAGGTGCTACAAACTCAACTCCTTGTGTCTTTCTCAACAACCGTATTTTCAGTTTTGGATAAGTTGGTTTGTGGTTAGCAATTTGGTGTTCAAGGACTGAATCTCTGGGACCCGAACAGCATCCAAGCCCATCATCTCCATCAGTACTTCTAAGTCTCTTGCCCAACACTCTCATATAATCATTGCAGGTCAATTCTTCTTTCTCTTCTCTTTGTTTGGGGACTAAAGGTCCAGCCAACAAAGAGAGGAGTGGTTGATTAGAGTAACCACTCAATTTATTAAGAGCAAAGGGCTTTACCCTATTTTCCTTAAATTGCCTACAGCACATGTAAACATCTGAAATAGAAGTGTGTGTAACAACAGCTTCATATTTCTCATAATGCCTAGGAGTTAAGACTGTTGCAAGACCAGTAACACAATAAGCACTGATCACTTGGACATTATGTGATCGGAAAACTTCCCTGGGAAGTGGATTCAGTTGAGGTATTATATCCTTGACTTCCTGGCTGTAGTGAAACCACCGCACTTTCAACTTCTTCTGTCCCTTCTTGTCTTCATACATGTCCTCCAAGTATGCAAGATAGTGGTTTTCTTCCTCGGCCATGATAAAAACAAAGGAATGTACCTGATTATTACGTTAAAAGTAGAAAGGTAATGAAAATCAGGACATCAAAGAATTAAATAAAGTACATCAGTAAAGAAAGACGAATCTTCAACTGAATGTAAACAAAAACCAACACTTACAGCTATGGTAATTCCAGTCTTGCAAAATGCAGTGTAGTGCTTGAGTTGTTTAGTGCAGAACCAAGCAGTACCAGACCACTCCATGTATGAATTATGAACCTTCAACTTCCTTTGGAACTGATATATAGCCCCACATTTATTTCAAACTAACCATAAAGAAGTATTGCAAATCTAGAAACCATAAATATAATAAATGCATACCGGCAAATCCGGTACATAGACATCACAAGCACCTTCTTCATTTCTTAACACGTCAATAGATCCTGACCCCTGTGCTGAGCTGTTTGTCTCCGGACCTGACATAGAAATTATAATCTTTCTCAGACAGGATAGCAGTTGACAGAAACTTCAAATTCCTTTAAAAGCAATAGAACTACAATTCATATGAAAGGAAAATGTTGACCAGGGAAAAGAAAATATACAAGAAAACTTGGTTTAATGAAAATGTTAAGCACTTAAAACAAAACTCAAGAAAAGAGGGTCATATACCAGATAAGCTCCAAATTTCTAATCCTAACTACAAAAGGGGAAAAACACTAGGTATGCATATGACGTATGCCATTACCATATGATGCCAATGATAATGCAATTTTTGACAATGTAGTTTTGAACATTTCATACGCTAAAATTTAACAAGTGAACTGCCACATACTCATAGACAAGTGCTAGCATCTGACTCTTCACACGAATTATCAGCCAACACATTGAAGTACAACGTACCTTTAGAATGAATAAACAAACACTTTGGGAGTGGAAAAGTCCTGGAACAGATTTTGAATTGAAATATTCAAATGACTGAAGTCATGCATAGACTACCACTTATATTTGGCCTTCAGCTTCAAATTAGAAGTTGCACAATAAAACCTAATTATGTTCCTAAAAATCAATTCACTGGGTAGGAAGTTAGAGATCCATTTGACTTGAAGGTCATCATCTCTCTATCATCACATGACCAATGCCGTGATTAATACCTTAGGAAGGCAAGTTTGTACCTGTTCCATCAGGTGTATAGTTCACACAGACAAGCCTGCACGCAACAGGCATTCATGCATGCGGCGACAAAGAGAGAACTTAATATTATGAACAACATGATTATTCAACAAAGATTCTGAACTTCCTAACAATAATGTCAGGCCTTTCTTAAAACAAATTTGACAAGTCCTTCAATGTGTGACATTGATATGGAAAAGAATTCCTATATTTTTCAACAAAAAGAACCAGATATTATGTGATGCTTTAGAATGTGACTAATCCCTCCTCCACAAGGCAAAAGGGGCACAATAATCATCAGTTCTAAACAATAGAAGTAAATTTCAACTACACTTTTGCCAACTAAGAAAGAAGGATGCAAAAGTAATTACACCAACCCCACATCCCCCCGGGACAGTTTTCCCTGCAATATTTTACAAAGAATTATGCTCTAAATGCAATCGCTAACTAGATATTCAAATGAAATGCAAGGACAAAATAGGAGAGCAGGTAATTAAGGCTTGATCAGAAGTGTTAGGAGAGTTAGATGGTTATACTATGTGCCATATGCAGGAGTACTACCTTTGCTTATTGGTACTAGAATTAAGACTTTTGTACCATGTTGTGAGAAAAAAGAAAAAACAAGTGAATACACGAGGTTCACATGGTATAAACTGAAGCAAACAATTTCAGCAACTGCTATTTCCAACCTTATGCTTTCATATGCAAAAGAACAAAGTGAAGTGCTTAACAATAAACGTCAATCTACTCCCCCAATTTTTGGACTACTAAATTGCATCATAGAAAAACACCTGAAAACTATTAAGAAAATTTACTGAGATTTAACATAAATGTACTGTCCAAATGAGGAAAATAGGCCACAGTTAAGATTACATTAAATAGTGCTGTAAGAACGATCATGTTGAGAAAGAATACCCCAATCACTCACATTATATTTAAAAGGTTCATAGTTTTAGTGCCAAGAATTTTAAATGTGAACAAAAAACTTATCGGCACCTTAACACTGCACGATGAGCAAATTTATATCAGTTGTTGACAATTCTTTTGAAACCAAAACACGGTAAAGTCAAATACAGTCAATAACATATACGTAACAACATTATTAGTGCATAAAGGTGTACATGTAGAAGTCTTGATCCAGGAGAAAACTGCAATTCATAAGGAATAACTAGTAAGTACATACTAGTGATTCATTTTAACTAGCAGACTGTGTGCCAACTGTATGGTATGTCAAGGCAAATGATAATCCCGATTAGGAAAGCCTACATTAGGTTTACTAGTCCTTGGATCCAAACGGAACTCCAAAGTGTTGCGAAATATATTGCCTAAGCTATTTGTCTGTATTAGGGTAACTTTAAAAAACCATACCTAACACCAGTAAATGACTAGGTAAGAGAACCTAACGTGTAATTCATCCAAAAAGCCAGGACTCTAGATCAAACGAAGCTTTAATATCCAAGAGCCACGGAAAAATGCAGAATATGAGTATCAATGCATGTGTAAACCAAAGTACAATCAAGATCAGCAACTCAAGGTATTCTGTTGCAAGAAGGACCCGTACATATTAGAATCCTTATGGAAAAAAAGGACAAATGCAACGTTGACCACATACTTAAACCAGGATGATTCCTAGACATCATTGACGTCAACCAGCGTACAACTTCTCGTCTTGCTCTCCATTTTGTAGATGCATTAACGGATTTATTTGACCCAAAAAACTGCAAGAACTCGTTTGAAACAACGAACGTCATATGCCTTATACTCCTCTCGGTCCCAATAACGGCAAGGACTGAATCCCCAAATTCATTCTTCAAATAATAGTGCACCAAACGACTACCACGCTCAGGACATACAATGTGTTCTTCCCATGCCGAAAAGCCATGATCAATGTGTGGCATGGTGAACATGTAGAGCCCAAAGAGCTCAAGATAACCAGAGTATGATGACTTCACTTTTTATCACATCCCCTGAAAATTTTCCAATTCAAGCAAATAACCGTCAAATACTTGCATAAACAAGAATTAAAAAGCTAAATGCGCCTCATGAAACATCAATCCACTCAAAAAACAAGCGCACGAATTAAATAGCGCCGGTTAAAACAAAAACTCACCTTGCCTGAAAAACCTGTGCAGAACAGTTATGAACAGAAACGTTAAGCAAACGAACAACTTCTCAAATTTCACAGTCCAAACCAACTAATGAAAAGAGAGAATCAGACCCTTCAGGCCTAAACCCAAATCAAACCTGCCAAGATTACATAGAATGAAGGGTCAGGGACAATGAGGTCTCTAGTTCTCACTAACAATAATACAGGACCATTCCACGGTAAAAACACTAAGAACAGCTCAGGTTTCTACCGGCAAAAAAAAAAATTTAGGGAAGAAAACACTTACACAAGGTGAACAACCCAATCCAAACTTGGAAAGCACAAGACTCCTGTTACAGAGAGAACCCAGTTGCACAAATAAGATATAGTTTGTTCCTTTGTGATTATTTAGCAATGCCCATAAAAGCAACAACGATGAGACTAACAGAGAAAGCAAGGAGAGACAAAAAGGAAGATAAAGAGTCAATGTACAAGAAGACTTGGAGACAATTGGGTGTGACTGCAAATGTGAGAGCATCTAAGAATATTAACATATTTGGGGGTATGGTAATGGGACATTACCGCGAAAGGCCGACGGGTCGAGTTGAGTGTGTGTGTGTTTATTGATTTTCCATACAAACTCTTGAGCATGTTTGTACCACAAGTGGCGGATTTGTAATTTCGGCGATGGGACTTCATTGTAAGCCTAGACTAATTAAAATTTGGATTAAATTTTTGTTTAAGAGACAGTTAATAGTCTGAATTTTAAAATAATAATTTAATTTTTAAAAACAATATTCTAAATTTTAAATATAATTTAATTTTTAAGGAATTGTGTGAATTTTTAAAAGAGTTCGATTTTTATTAAATTAATTTATTTTATTTAAACTTATGAATAATTTAATGTGTAATAAAAATATTTATAAATTATTTTATTATACGTAGGAAAATTATGATTAAGAGAATTGTTAACGAAATCAATAATTGTATTACAAGTTTATTTAGCTGATTGATTAGTTAAACTACAAAGTTATATAATATTCGGATGAGTCATTTAAAGTCTTAAAAAATATATAACACATAAATTTAAATTATTTAGATAATATTTATCACGAATTGGTTCAAACATCTTAATATATAAAGCATTTATTAATCCATAAATCATATTATTGTTAATCATAAAATACTTATTTTTATCATAAGTTATAGTTTACGTGATTTTACTTGCACAAATTATTTAAATAATAATAATTATAAATTTTACATATGAAAATCTCTACTAATTTGTGGACATATTATTATTAAAATTTTGATCATAAGAAATATAATTACTTTTGTTATAACTTGAAGTTTCTATCTTTTTAAATAATAAATCTTATTTAACTTAAAATTTAAGCTAGAATTTAATTAAGTATTTTTGATACATTTAAAAAAGTAATGTTTTAAAAATTAAAAAGATCAACCGATATTAGACCGTTATAAAATATATTTAAAATTAAATTAAATATGATTAAAAGAAATTGTTATTATTCTAAGAATTAAAAGTTTAATTGAAAAAAGATATTATTAAATAAAAATTAATTAATTAATTATAGTTCATAAGAACTTATTTATTTACAAAAATTGTCTTATTAATTAATAAATTGATTAGTTTTTAACAACAAGAGTTATTAAAGTAAATCGAACCAAAAAGTTGAAAATCTAATTAAAAAATTGGACGGTTCAAGATTTTTTTGATTAAATCGATTAAAAAATAAATTGATTAATTTTGATTTATAAGAACTTATTAATTTACAAAAATAAATAGATTAATTAATAAATTGATCAGTTTTTAACAACAAAAGTTATTAAAATAAATTGAACCGAGCTAAATTAAAAAATGAGATAATTATCGACCGAATTGGTTAAGCTTTTTAATTATTGTAAAAAAGTATTAAAGTTGGTCTTCATTTTACTAAATGAAATATTAACTTCATTTAAAATTTTAGTCAAAACACTATGTTTTAAAATTTGAAGTGCTAAAGAAAAATAATGTGTCATTAGTAAATATCGACAATTATTAATAATATAAATAATAAATATAATTTTATAAAAATTAAAATTAATAATAATATAATTTTATAAAAATAAAATTTTACTTATTTAATTACTAATGGAAGAACACAAAACGGTGACGGTAGACTGCAGCTTAACCCCCAACATTCTTGCAGATAAGGTGTCGTGTAGATAAGATCCACCACACCACACAGTTGCCAACGCAAGAGCCTCCTCATTTCATGGTATATGGGATTCGATAATAGTGTTTGTGCTTTAGACACGATCTCGAAAAATGAAGAACTTTACATTTACATTGCGGTTTAACCTCCCGCACCCGCAACGCGCCAATTTCACCCACCCAACTGCAAATCTTAAAGGTCTCATCCCTCCCAAGAGCACTTCTCATCTAAAGAGTTCAAGTTATCTGCATACTTTCCCTGCAAAAACTACAACCTCTGGTGGAAAAACTCTGGTTCATTCTATAATAGATGATGATGAATCCAAGAGTGAATACATGCCTCGAACCTTTGAGCTCAAACCCAGATGGGAAAGTTTCTCAAAAAGAGATATTTCTCAAGTTTCTCCAAATGGGCATTTGAGGTTTCTGATGTTGGGAGGTGCTTCTTTGGGACTGTTTTTACTCGCGATGGGGATGGATGATCAAAAGGCGTTGGCTTTGGGTCCTGAAGGGCCATTGATGGAGGAGTTCTGGGACAATGTGAGGAGATATGCTCTGTATGCACTGACAGTAAGTACTGGTGCTCTTTACACCATTCTCCAACCCATAGTAGAACTGCTCAAGAACCCCATATCAGCAATACTCGTACTTGTTATCTTTGGGGGCAGTTTGTACATAGTTTCTCAGGTGCTATATGCCATGGTTGGTGTATCTGAATTTAGTTATGATTATGGATATTAGGTTGGAATTGTAAGATTTCTTGACATGATGATCTTTCTCTCCCTAATGAGTTAGCATGAGCATAATGGTTTAATGGCTGCTATGTTTTGAGATTTTATCTTTTATTTTCCTTTTAGTACAGACAGCTTCTTTTATGAACTGGGAATTACCTGAAATTGATACTATGCATGCGAACGATCATGATCTTGTGCTAACTGCTAATCTGTTACTATTAGAAATTTGAACAGTGTATGATGGGATTCCATTGGGAAGTGGGGATGTTGAGCCTTGGAAGATTGCTATATCATCCTTTGAGCAGGCTGTACCAATGCGATTTGCGTCTCCATAATCTGTTTCCAGAGCACAGATTCATAACTCCTCAGTGTCAAAATCAAAGAATGAACTCCTGACCTGAACATTCAGTTTCAGGGTTAATTAAGAGACCTTTAACAAACTGAACTCATGCTAGGCCTAAAATCATACATCAAGGCTACTTCTAACTCCATTTATCTGGCAAAGAGCACACTCAGACATGGATGGTAAAGGTTGCAGCTGTGGATAACAAGCATTAAGAGTAGTGATGTTTTCAATTTACCAGTAAACTGTAGAAGCTTTCTGGTTAACGGAGTGGCGTTTTCTTTGGAAAAGACTAGTGGTCTTTCAATGCTGGTATCTTCTCTAGCAGCAGATTTGCCATGAAACATCTCCATCACTGCACTTGTTAGTAATAACTTGTGAATTTAATTCACAATTTCCATATTAAAATCCAAAACATCTTCTGCTATGAAACACAGGTCCACCGGAAATGCCACTTAAAAAGGAAGAACCTTCAGTAACCTAGAAGTTATATATAAGAAAGTGTGCATGCATCATGCATGGTCACGTTAAGCATCAATGCAGGAATAATCGCCAACCTGCAGATAACATATATCTTTTGCAATTTTGCTTTTTCCATGAACATATGGTTGCTTTTATTGCACCGTAAGAACTTCCACCAGAACTTGAATCTTCTTTAGATCTTGAAATGCATTGTTCTACTCATCTTTGTAATGTAAATTTCTGCAGACGGTTATGTATTTGACAGACTTATATCTCATGAAAAATAGAAATAGCAGAGGGAGATGTGTATAATACCGAGAAGTAGAGTTAGCAGAGAACTGATAAACATCGTTACCACTGGAAGAAGAATACTATCATGAAGACATCTCCAACATCTAGCCATCCCCACCCTCCTGGAATTTAATTATATCTTTTAATGAACCTAGAGAAAGATAGTTCACAACAAATAAGCGACAATGTACACTTGCATGAACAGAACAAGGAGTTAAAGAACAAAAATCTGCAGAACCTTGAAGGTGGAATATAGTACTACTGTGCTAATACTACTGCTAAGAGCCTAAGACACAAGCGTGGGGTTTAGATTTGCTCCGAGAGGTACCAACATATATACAATGAAAGATATATATATATATATAATAAGGGACTGTATTAGCGTCAGATCCTTCTGGCATAAATTTCCTACTGATCTGATTTGTGGGGATTTCTTCGTACAGGAGGAAGACACCTGGATCAGATCTAACCTTCGTCATACTGAGCCTTTAAATCCGGCTGCGTGGTCTACCATTTTTGGTGTCGCTTGCTGGTTTCTTTGGAGATGGCGTAATAATAGAATTTTTGAGACAGATTTCACTTGGCCAACCGAAGGTCCTACTATAGTCTTGGATTACACACGTTGGATCATACGTGCCAGTGAAATAGAAAATTGGGTTTTTCCATTTCAGGGGCTTCCAGTGGGTGCGGTAATCGGCTGGAATAAACCCAGGGAAGGTTGGGTCAAGCTAAATACGGATAGTGCAGTCAATCTGAGATCTCATCTTGTTGCAACTGGAGGCCTTATTAGAAACTGCCAGGGTCACTGGTAGGTTTTCTTCAGGATTTAGGTCTCGGAGATCCTTTAGAGGCCGAAATGTATGGTGTGTATTCCGGCCTTAGACTGGCGTAGGATTGGGG
>JANKOD010000139.1:31497-60817 GCA_026284645.1 Erythroxylum acuminatum
ACTACATGCATCAAACGTAAGGTACCCTGACTAGATTAAAAACTAGCCACAAATAATACTAGTCTCTATCAACTAAAACTGAAATTAACAAATTAAAAACGGAATTAAATCTTCCCTAAAGTGCTGCTGCCCACTGTCGGACGTTCTTCCTTTGTCTCCAGCCGATTGTGAAAATCACGTTTTTCCTCTAATTACCGTCACTGTTGTGATGATAAATCAGTCTGCGTTAATCCACTCTCCTCAAAGCTACCGTCAGATTGTTGGAGAAACACCCCAGAAGCCACTGTCGTATTCTCCTTAGATGTGAAAGAAATCCTCTCCAGTTACCGCCGTAATCGTTGACTAGTTGTCTCCAAGTGCCACTCTCGTTAATGGTGATGAAGACCCCACAATAAAAGAGTTGAAATATCTCAAGCTCCAAAGCACAAGATCACTCAAACCACTGTTCCAAGACCGAAAATCCTCCTGCCGCAATATTTGACTCTCCTCCTATAGTGGTGACAACTTAGTGATAAATATATATATGTCTCAAGCTCTCCTAAGTTGCGGCAGATCCTCCAAGCCTCCAGCTGCGCCGACTCTCCTCTGATTTTTCGTTAACTTACTGCTTTTTTCAGGATGCCGGCGCGCTACCCTAGGTCTTCTAATCTCTTTTTTCTCCCCTTTTCTTTTTTCTTGCCGTTTTCTCCTCAAGCTTCTGACTAGGTTTTTGTGTTGTTCCTTTAATAAATGATGTGGGCTCCACTCTTTGACCATTCTCCAGCCCAATTCCTACGTTTGCCGTCAACTCCTTCTTACTTTTGATGATAAAAGAATATAAACTCTAAGCTGCCGCAATTCACCTTAGCTCCTCTCCTTTTGGTCAAAAATCTCAAGCCCCCTTTAAAAGTTGCCGTAAACTTTCTTTTACCTCCTTAGTTTTTGTGAAGTGGGCCCCTTGTCAATTAATTGTAATTCCAGCCCTCCACCTCATGTTGCGTTATTTATCCATGGCCCATTTAATTTTAAGCTTTTGTTTCTCTCTATTGTGCTGCCCTTCTTATGCGTGAATTTATCATGCTGGACGTCCTTGTGCTTTGCGTTGGCTGCTTCCTTCTCTTGCTTGTTGGACCGGTCGTGACTTTTAATTGATTTATTTCGTGGCTGCTTCTCATATGTTGCTCTCCTCTCTTGATTTTTGTTGCTGCCTTGACAATTGCCACTTTATTTTGCTGCTGGTTGCTCCCCACTCATCCTTTTAATTTGCTGGTTCAAATCCTTACTCGTCTATGTGGCAGTAGCTAATTAATTGAAAGTTCAAAATTAGCCAATTTCACTTTAAATTGTGTCATTTTGTATGTCGTCACCTAGAACATGCAAAAACATAAATTACCATGAAAACACAAACAGAACATCACAAAAATCTAACAAAAGAACATAAAACACAAAGAATTAATATGACAAAAATGCAAATTATCAAAAGTTTAGAATTCAAAGAGACTGAAAATTTTCTGTTACAATCTGCAATTTAGTAGGACATTACCGAATACCAGGAAGATACTGTAGTAGAACCCAGGATTCCTCCTACAATTAGTTGGCAACTCCAAGGCAACCATTCTTTTTCTTTTGCCTGTAGTTAAAAAGAGCTAAGCAACTAGATTTGAACATGGAGACCAGTAATCAAATATATATAATTTATAAATGTAATAATTTATAAATTATATATATTTTTAAATAAATTATTTAATAAATTAGAAATTAAATATAATACAATATCATTATATTTAAAATACTTTAAAGTCATCATCTTTTGAAATTTAAGCAATGTTTTAAAAACTAGATATGAAGTTGAACTGGTAAGACAAAAGACTTAAGGTTTAAAAGCTTCAATCAAAATCAGACTATCATAAAACTAACTAAAAAATTAAAAAAATTAAAGAATTTAAATTATGATTAAAAGAGATTGTCATTATTTATCATTGATTGTTAAATAAATTAATTTTTATTTATAAAAATTAATTTATTTAACAAATATTAGCCGATTAATTAATAAATTGATCAATTTTGAATGACAAGAGTTATTAAAGTAAGTAGATTTGAAAAGTAAAAAACCGAACTAAAAAAATAGATGATTTAAAATTTTTACAATTGAATCAGTCGAACGAATTGAATATTTTAGTTATTGGTATTAAGGGGCGACTATTATTTCTTATTCAAGCAAGCTTTTTCTTTTTTTACTTTGCTTAATAAACTTTGTATCCCTTTAAAAGAAGAAAGAAACAGCATGCATGCCAAATCTTATTATTAATCAAATCCAAGAAAAGATGCTACTTGAGATTTGGGCACTTACTTAGTGATTATGGACACCTTGTTGTGTCTGGATTAACTTATTAATATTTGAGACAGTCCCATGATATTGACATATATTGTATGTTTATTACCTAAATCCATACACAAGCAAATAGTGATTTTATAATATAATGGGGTATGAACTATGAAGGGTTGGAATGATAAGACATTTCCAATATTTACATTATGGACCTTATAATTGATAATATAATGGGGTATGAACTATGAAGGGTTGGAATGATAAGACATTTCCAATATTTGCATTTTGGACCTTATAATTGATAATATAATGGGGTATGAACTATGAAGGGTTGGAATGATAAGACATTTCCAATATTTACATTATGGACCTTAGAAAATATTGTGCAAAACATAATAATAAAGAACAATTTTGAAAAATACTATTTTTGTAATTTTTAGTTTTCCAAAAGAATTCTTTCTATTATATAGTCAAAAAATAATAATGATATACACATAATATTAATATCAAACATGAACTAATCAAATATCACTAATATGATGATCTAACTCAGATCTGAAGCTTAAAGAATTAATTTAATTTAATTTAATAATTTAAATTAATTATAATAAATTATTAATTTGAGTCATATTTAATTAATTTGATTCGAAATTAAGAGCTTAGATAAATTATTATGCAAACAATATTTAATTAGCTTGTTTCCAATGTTTATATTATATATGATTCGTTATTATTTTTTAACTTAAATTTACGAGAATTTTGGAAAATTGAAAATTAAAGAGTTTTTTTTAAGAATTTTAAAAATGATAGAATTTTTGTAAGATTTCTTAAATTATAAAGAATGTATAAATCTTTTTCAAGTTCAGCTTTACACTTTAACCGATTTGGTTTGACCGATCATTACCAAAACTAATCAAATGCTAACGCGTGGACTAGTGCTTCCATAGATCCTGAAAGGCCATTTCTGGCATTTATAACATCAGCTTGCAACTAGCTCTCCTCCACTTATAAGTTCTGCTGCTCTTTATACTGTATAGAAAAAATATATAGCATACGAATGCCTCTTTGTTGAACTCTTAACAACCTCATACTAAGCTGTCTTAATGTCACTCCATTCAATTTAAGATTGGTACCAGACAAATTCTAACACTGATTGCATTATGTAATTTCGTTTCATCTGTGAAAAGCATATTTCAATTCTGTGGTCATCCCTTTCACAATGAACAATTAAAATAGAACTAAAATGGAAGGAAAAAGCAAGAGTAAAAACCAAAAAGGCAAGACTTTAATGATTAAGTAGAGTAAGTAGCAGTACGGTACTGTAGTTGTAAGACTAGAAACACACGAATATAAATAATGGCTAGTTGTGGTTAGTCAAGGTGAAGCTTGAAACTTTGAAAGGTATGGTAAACAAATGAGACGAGAGCATGTGTAGGAAAGTGAAAACAATAGAAATAAACAAAATTGACAAAGCAAACAACAGGGTCTGAAAGAGTTGCAGAAACTTGGCAGGAGGTGAAGAAGTTGCAGAACTTGGCAGTGGCTTTTTCTGCACTTTTATCAGCTTTTATATGCCACATTGGTTCATTACTTTTAGAAGGAGAAGAAGGAAAACAAGATAATGGGGGTTGGAGGAACATCCTCCAAGCTGAAGAAGGCAGCCAAGAAAATGGTTGTGGTTGCATGTGGTTCATTCTCATCAAGAAACCCACGTGCTCTTGCAGATCCAGTTTCCAATCATGCCCAAGAAAATGTAAGTGAAACCCAGTTTTCCTTTACTCTTGTTCCATAGTTTTGAAGCAAGTTTTAGACTGGGAAAGTTGTTGGGAATTTTTTGATTCCTTTTTTTATTTTCCTATTGCTGCAAGAGCTTTCTGGTTGTTCCTACTCTACTTTTTTCTGTGGACTATACAAAGAAAAAGTTGTTTCCTTCATATCTTCAAAATCCAACCTTCAAGTCGGTTGGTTATCCATTTCTTATGAATCTGTGGAACAATCAAAATGCTCAATCCAGGAAACCTACCTCTTCCTACATTATGTCTTTCTACTCCTCTGTCCCTGCTACTAAAAGATTCATAAAGCATTGAATTTTGATGAAGTATTTGCTGCATTTCATATGCATACTATTCATATGAAAGTTTCAGAGGAAGAAGGGAATGGATAATTGCTGTCTGTAATTTACAGATCTCAGCCTCTACAGTGATGTCTCCAACAATGGCAAAGAATATTTCAGAGGGACACTTTGAAGAAGAAGAATCAATTACTCGAACCAATGACCATAACTTGGCTTCTAAGGTAGGAAAAATGGTTTCCATAATCCTTTTCTTCTCCTTTTTGAGTATAGGAAGCAATTATATTCACTTTTGGAATCCAATGTTTGACCATCTCATGTTTATTTGTGCTCTACTCCACATTTGTCAATGATCATCACTAACCCTCTTCCAGTTCTTTTTTTTTATATAATTACATTCAAGTTCCAAAAACACAACCATCCATACATGTTAGCCATAAAAATTGATGTTTAGCTTATTCTAGCATGTGAAATGTACATTTCCAAGTTGTTTTCGACCTATGAGGTCCCATGTAGACAACCATCAACCAATGTGTTTTCACATGTTTTTCCCACTATTTCCTTCTCTCAATTATTGTAGCCCTCTCCTTTGTCAATATGTTTAGACTTGCCAAAAAGACCCATTCTAGTAAAAGAATAAGTCGAATTTTAAATTTTAAGAGACCGCATTACAGCATTTCTTACTTTATTATCTTAACATGATGTCATCTAGCAGATGACCCTATTTGGTTTTCTTATCAAAGTCAAATGGCCCCATGTGGGATGAATAAGCAATTATTAGATTGCTGACAATTCTTGTACCAATGTGTGACAATAAAAATATCTCACAACAACAATAAGATAACTTCATCATAACATAACATGTTAGAAGTAAAAACTTTAAAGAAGTAATTTCCTCCGTATCATATTGATTGAAGCCAAACTTTGTGTTTTGTGGGTGTTACAGTTGCAGAACTTGTGCGCAATATGTCTTGAGGCTCTAAGCTATGGTTCCTGCGACAGTCCTGGACAGGCTATATTCACAGCCCAGTGCTCACATGCCTTCCACTTTGCTTGTATCTCATCAAATGTTCGCCATGGGAGTGTCACTTGCCCCATTTGCCGTGCCCAATGGACTCAACTTCCTCGCAACCTGAACCCTCCCTGTTCCCTTTCCTGCAACCTAAATGACCCCATCTTCCAAATTCTTGACGACTCCATAGCCAACTTCAGAGTCCACAGACGTTCTTTCCTGCGCTCTGCTCGTTACGATGATGACGACCCAACAGAACCTGACCATGTTCCTAATCAACCACGCCTTGATATCTCTCTACTTCCTTATCCTTGCACACAGCATTCGTCTCTCCAAGCAGCTGCTCGCAGTACACTTTACCAACACCACCACTACCACCACCATCACTCTTACCTGACAGGCACAGGCTCTTCCTCGTTGATGAGTCACTTAAATCGAAGATTTGCTGCTTACCTTTCAGTGAAATTGGCACACCAACAAGCAACAGACTTCGTTCTGGTTGCTAGCCCCAATGGACCACATCTCAGGCTTCTCAAGCAGTCCCTGTCGTTGGTGGTCTTCTCACTCCGACCTATTGATCGTTTGGCTATTGTGACGTATTCATCCGCCGCAGCCCGCGTCTTCCCTCTGAGACGCATGACTTCCTGCGGTAAGCGAACGGCACTGCAAGTCATTGACCGCCTCTTCTACACGGGAGAAGCAGATCCAATTGAAGGCCTTAAGAAAGGGATCAAGATACTTGAAGATCGTGCGCACAAGAATCCACAATCATGTATCTTGCATCTGTCTGATAGTCCAACAAGATCATACCATGCCCTGAACCTCCAGGTTCCCTTCCCAATTCACCGGTTTCATGTCGGGTTTGGTTTCGGTGCTTCTAACGGGTTTGTTATGCATGAATTTGAAGAGTTCCTGGCAAGACTCCTCAAAGGTGTGATCAGAGATGTCCAGTTGAGAATTGTGGAGGAAGACATGATAGTCAGGCTTGGAGAACTGAGAGGCAACGAAGAAAGAAGAATCCTGTTAGACTTGACTGATTCTCAAACTCAACATGTTTGTGTGAGTTACAGCTATGTAGAGGGTGGGATTGATGAGTTCACCAGAACAGGAGACATTGTGGTGAGTTTAGCGGATAAAAGAGAAACAACTGAAACTGGAAGAGAAGCAGCAGATTGGCAAGAAGGAAGTGTAGTAGGTGGGAGGACCAGTAGTGTTGAAAGTTGGGACTACCACGATCCTTACATGGCCAGAAGATGGGCTAAACATCTTCATGGTTACAGGCTCTGATAAAAACGGATCAAAACCTCACTATATACACACACACACACACACATCTCATTCATTCTTACAGGGAATTTCAGACTTTCTGTGAGTTCTTCAATACTTTGATTGAGCCATTGTACTATAACTTCGGGAAAGTTTGTATAAATAGGAGAGCGAGATTAAACTTGGCATTGGATCTAAATGTGCAAAATCAAAGCTCTTGCATTACCTCAAACTTGTGCAGTAATTCATGTCTATCATTAATGGATAAGCTGCTCGATTCTGAACATTGTCCCTGATGAACATTTCATGCTTGCAATCTCCCTGGACCAACTAGCTTCTTAAATTAAAACTCAAGAATAAGATTACAAGAATGATGGCCATAAAGGTGACAAATTAGTCCTAATCTGATCTGATTCGACCAGAACTCAATAGATTAAGCTGTTTTGAATTGCGGTTAGTATCTAATTTAATTAAGCTTAATAGCTTAATTTGAATTAGGTTGATATTAAAATTTCTTCATTCTAAGAATCAAAATATGTTCAATTCTTTTTACTCTGAAAATGAATGGGATACTGAATTTTAATATTGTAGTAAACAGAACATCTTCCAAAGCAGTTCCAAAGCATTATCTTCTCAGGTCAAATTCTTTATCTGATTATAAATAAATAAAACTTGTTTTATGACTTTTTTAATTTCAATTTTGAGAAGTTGGTTTTTTTATTTTGTAAAAATAAGATTTTGAAGATTGGAATAATAACCAATTAGGACACAACTGTGTTAGATTCTCATTATCAGCTTTCCAAGTCTCTTGTCCCAACAAAATCTGTTTCAATGTAGCAAATCCATGAAAGTTAAATAGAAAGGCGAAAGCTAGACAATACTTTTTGAGCTAAAACTACATATTTTACTCACAGAAGAGACAAACTCCAAAACAGAGCAACTGTACAAACTACGAAGCGTTATGCCCTTTTAACCTTTCGAAAAAAAGTCCCATCTTTTTCAACTTTCTCGGGAAAATTGAGACTTTAGGATTTGACCCAATTGGGGTTTCGTATCGTTAGCGGCCTCCTACTTCGACGATCCATTGGTTGTGGTGTGTCGGTTGACTGTTGTTGTGGGGAGAAAGTCAAAAAACAGAGAGACTAAAGAGCCATGTTTCAGGGAACGATCCAACCACTCCAAGGTGGTGTAATTGGTGGTGGTGGTGGGTTGTTGGGTTATGAGGAAGATCTTCAAATCCCAATCCAAAGTCATAATAATCATCTTATGAGCCATAGTCAAACAAGTGGTGGTGTTGGTGGAGAGCCTTGTCTTATGTTGACTTCAGATCCCAAACCTCGACTTCGTTGGACTGCTGATCTCCACGAACGTTTCGTCGATGCAGTCACTCAATTTGGCGGTGCCAATAGTCTGTTCCCTGTTTCTTTTCTTTGCCCACTTTGTTGAAATGCTCTGCTTATGGATCCTTCATTGATGTTAGATTTCCCAAAGCTGAAATTTAATAGGTTTCTGTCCTATGTTAAACACTTGTAACTTGTGGATAGAGAGTAGGATACTGTTATTTTCTTGTGCTGTAAAGCGGCTATGAAACAAAATTCTTTGGCTTTGTTCTATAATATTTGTAGTTACAGAAAGTTGTGAAATGGTTTTAACTTCAATATTGCTGGCGATCAAGGAAACATTGTTGAAGGCAGTCAATGGCTGCCATTTGTCTTCGTACGTGTCGCTAATTTTCTTGGGTTATCATTAGGTTTGACTAATGGTTGTGTTTGGTTTGAGGGAACTGATTTGAGCGGCAAATAACTTTACTTCTTGTTGATCTTGCTTCACCTCCCTCTTCGAAAAGACATTTCCTCTTTTGTTTTCTTTGATATCTGTATGCTCAGCGTTTTGAGGATTCAAGCTTCAAAATGGTTTGTTGCTTCTTTATAATAGTCAGTAAGAGACAATAGGGCCATGAATCTATCTGCAGATAATAAATGCTGATTCCGTACCCAGAAAATACTTTCCTTGAAATAATTGGTGCTGACGAATGAGGGAATAGGGTTTTATGTATATATATACCATTGATTACGTTCAAGGATTTAGCAACTTACAAAGTTTTTATGCATTTACTCTTCCTGGTAGCATATTTTCTTGGCTGAAAAGTATAAAGGTATCCATTTATTTGCTTTACGTGACAGTCAATGCATACAGTTGCAGAACATTTGTTGCATTTGATAAGAAATTATTTCTTCTGGTAGGGTTTGGTTATAAGATAGACCTGCATTTTGCATAGCTCAACTATCTCTTCGTCTCTACAAGGCTTAATCTCATTGGTTGTTCATTGGGAGAACTAATTTTCACTAGCTTGGCTAGTTGGCTTACATGAGCTTGTTTATAATTTTGAGGGAGCTTAAAGGCCAGTCAAATGAAACTGCTCCTCCATAGTTGGCTTTTGCAGTCACGGAGTACCTGACATTAGTTCAATTGCTGCCAGAATATCTTTACCATCCGTACTGTATATATGTAACTGCAGAAGCTAATTGTATTCTAAATAGGAATTTATATATATGCTAATTGTATTCTAAATAGGAATTTTTATGTATGCTAACTATATTCTAAATAGAATTTATATATACAACTGCAGAAGCTACACCAAAAGCCATCATGCGGACAATGAATGTGAAAGGATTAACGCTCTTCCATTTAAAGAGTCACCTCCAGGTTTTGTTTCATTAGTCAGCAATATTTCTAATGTTAAGATTCAAAGATTTTGTCATGAGAGTGGTTTCTTGCATTTTATAGAAATATAGACTCGGTAAGCAATCAGGGAAGGACATGGATGAGGCACCCAAAGATGGTAGGTACTCCTATTACTCTCTTTTGTGTTGTTCTTGGTGGATCAATCATGTAGCTAACTAGGTTTTATTGCTTATTTTTTTATGAAGATCGTAAAAATAATGGGTAGTATGCTGATCAAGCATAAAAGAATAAGAAAAGGCAGCAGATATTAGCAATTGTGTTCATCTTGAAAACCTGTATATAAGATTACTTCAACTGTGAAGAATTTCAAAGTCTAAACTGACTTCTTTCTGCAATTCTGTGGAAGGATTGTCTGGCTCCTACCTTCTAGGAAGTCCTGGTTCTAGTATACCTTCACCGAAGATGACAAGTTCTGATACAAATGAGTAAGAATATTCTTCTTCTATCAAACAAGTCAGTGATGATGGTTGAATGCTTGCTGTGACAGAAGACTTAAGATATGAATTTTATGTTTTAGGGGTTATGAAGTCAAAGAAGCCCTAAGAGCACAAATGGAGGTTCAAAGTAAATTGCATTTGCAAGTTGAGGTATGTATTCCGTTTGCGTTTCTTGTAAAAATTTTACCACTGCCCTACGACTGAACATGGATGGCTTTAACAAAAACAAGCTTGAGTAGTGAGCTGGTTATTTAAGTTTACCATATATAGTTGATTGTCCTTACTGATGGCATTCTTGTTGAGCTCACAAGTACCGTACTCTAGTTCATCATATTAATTTCATTAATTTCAGTATCTAATTTCTTGAAAAAGTTCTACTCCCGTCATTCCCAGGAGGTTTCTAGACTGTTGGTTCGCTTCTCTTTTCCTATTTGGCTAGCATCTACATATTTCAGTTAGCTGATTTTCCATGTTTATTATGTAGGCCGAGAAGCACCTGCAGATTCGCCAGGATGCAGAACGAAGATATTTAGCCATGCTCGAGAGAGCCTGTAAGATGCTTGCAGATCAATTTATTGGAGGTGCAGTTACTCAAGCAGACAGCGAGAAAGGAAGCATTAAAGCACCAAAAGGTATCTCCATTGACCCTTTCGGGTTTTACATGGTGCAAACAGCTGAGGGTTCTGAACTGCGTGCCCCAGGAGAAGTATCACCTAGCCTTCACCACCAAGGGGCTGATTGTTCTACAGAGAGCTGCCTGACATCGCATGAAAGTCCTGGAGGACTCACTCTGGAGGGATCTCCACCTGGAGGAAAGAAAAGGGTGCTGAACTTGGATTCACCGCTTCCATCCTTAATTTGGTGTGAAGCAAATGTGAGATCTTCAGAGGCTAATGCAACCCATGTCAACCCCATAGCACCACTGGATCTGGTATATGGAGTTGAATATCACTGTTAATTGATATTCTTCTGTTTACTCAAGAAGTTGCAATCTTTTTTCTACGATTTGCCAATCTATGTGCCTGTCAAACAAGGTTGACAGTAATGGTGGGGAAGTGACTTGTCTCAATGTAAATTTGAAATTGCTAATGACCGAGATGTTTAGCAGCTGATTATTCCCTAATAGCATGATTTCCTTTTGTGCTAGACATAATTAGCTACAAATGCCGAGGAATTATAATGTCTTCTTCACTCCCAAAATTTTTGAGCCCTTCCATTAATATAGCTTCTGTTATTATCCAATGTTCCCTACTGGTTATCGTGGCAATCAATTATCAAGCTAGGCATAGTGTTACACAAAATACTCGTGTGCATGATTCCTGACAGGCGGATTTGGAAATGGAAAAGCCTTCAAAGTTTCTGCAGAAAATAGCCTGTACTTGAAATCTGAAAATATGAGATGCCCTTTGCAAAAAGGTGACAGCTTCAAGGTTCCCATTTGTTCTAATACACTGCCTAGCTGTCCCATGGAACAGAGTATTCCTTGTTTTTGGGAAACAACTGCAAGGTGGTCGCCTATGATGTCCAGGATTACTTGGCTTAAACCTTTAAGAATCAGTTGTATGCATAATTAGAGCACTATAATAATAGAAATGGCAAAAAAAAAAATATAGAAATGGCAAAATTATAAGTGTATAATTTTTTCTGTATTAATTAAATATTTATAAAATATATTTTTAAATCTTTATATAATTAAAATTTTAATTTCATATTATAATTCATAATAAATATATCAAAATTTAACTATTCTTAACTCTACATTTATAAAAAAATATTTTTGAAATGCTATATTTTCCAACAAATAAAATACTTATAATAAGAATTACACAGTTCCTTATTATGATTTATAATAAATACTAAAATTAGAAATTTAGTGATTTTCAATTTAGAAACTAAATTAAACATTTTTAGAAAACGACAATTCATAATTTTTTACCTTTTTAAAATAATCTTATTGTTCTAATTATTCAAAAAGTATTTTACGGAATTAGAAACTTTTAAAATGACCTTTGTTAGTTTAATGATATTATTACGATTTTAACGTGATTTAACAATTTTTAAATAATTTAATAATTTAAAAAAATATTTCTTTTAAAAAATTGTAATACGATAAATTACTCTATAAATAATTTAAAATAATAATATTTTTATAATTAGTAAAATTATATTTAAAAATCCATAAAAGACCTTAGGAAAAGAAAACATTTTAGAAGATGACAAACTATAAACGTATGACCTATGCCACGTATCAATGAAAAAACTTTTTTATTTTTCTTGTGGCGCTCTTCGTATATAAGATAAAGACGAGATCAAATCTCCTGTTCCATTTTTACTGTCCCAATTCTATTCTAAGTCAACTTATTCTCACATTTATGTAAGATCTACGTAAATATGTGGGTGAAATAAATTAGAATAGTGTTGGAATAGTAAAAATAGAATAGCATATACTTCTCCTGTAAACACACCGTGTACATGTCAAACAATCTAAACATATAACTAGAGAGAACTAAGCGGACAACCCATTTTTACCAAGTCTTTTTGTTCGTAAGGGAAACATTTTGATTTGATCCTAGAAACCCTAGAAGACCATGAATTTCACACAAGACAGGAAATGGCATTTAATGAATGCTGGATTGTGGAGAGGACGAAGAACAAAGGGGTATTTGATAAAGTTGAAGGAAATGCATAGAAAACGCAGTCAATACGCAAATTATTTAGTTAGTAGCCAGTTGGACAACACACAAACAAACAATTCAAAAAGATTCTTCCCAACGGAGCCACAAAGGTTTACTATCCAAATCCCTCTTATTATTTGATCTATCTTTTGTCTTCTTTTTTTTTTTGGTTTTTTTAAATCTTTGTGTTTTATTTTATGTTCAAAGAAATTGATGGTTTTGATTGAGTAGACGGGTGAATGCGATCGATGCTTAGAGATGGTAACGAGTTGACCCGCTAATTTTTTTAATTTTTTAAAATTAAAAATATAAAATAACGTTTTTTAATTAAGTTTGAATCTGAGCTGCTTAAGTCTAAACTTACCTAAAACTCAACTTTTTTGCTTAGAATTATTGGACCTCGGGTCGGTTTAAGCTTGAGCCAAACCTATAAATCGACTCATTGAAAACATTTGAATCCAAGTCCATGGTGAACCTATTGCCATCTCTATTGATGCGTCTACGATTGTTTTATTTTTATGAGTCAGTTCACAAAATAAGAAATTTAGATTATTAGTAATTTGTATATATATGCACATAATATAAATTCTCAATAATTTAAAATTTACAAATAATATATTTTAAAATAAGTTATTTCGAATTAATATTAAAAAATAATTAAGGTATATATACATATATATAAAGGAAGAGCTATTACACCAAATTGAGAACAATATATTTGTGATTTCACTATGCTTTTAAAAACATTAATCTAATCTTAGTTACGCTCCTATTCGATTTTTATTTGATACCTTAATTAAAAAAAAGGTGACAGACATGGATATTCTCCCTAATTTTAAAATTTTAAAAACTCTTCAATTTTTAAAATTTTTGAAAAAATGCTTTTTAAAAGTCAAATTTTGAGAAACTCTTTTTCTTAAATTTTGGTTAAAAAACAATAACGAATAATACTTATAATAAACTTTGAATGTTGAATAATAGAATGTTATTGATAAGTTTCTTAAATTTTAATTAAATTAAAATTATAATAATTATAATAAATTATTAGTTTAAGTTAAATTCAATTACTTATAATTTAAGAACTCAATTAAACCATGTGCAAGTAATATTTACTTGGTACAAATGTTGGATTCATGCCACATATATCTTTTGTCATTATTTTTTTAACCAAAGTTTTAAAGGAATAATTCAAAATTGAAATATAAAAATTTGATAATTTTAAATATTAAGAATTTTTATGTTTTTTATTCTGATAAAAAGTTCAAATAGTTAATACATTTGTTAATTCTTTTTGACAAAATCGAGCTAACCTTATATTTTGTTAAAAAATAAAAAGAATGATGTTTTGTACCTTCTCGTTAGACTACAAGTCGAGTAGGCTGATTGGGCTTATCAACTCGGGTCAAAGTCAGGCCGGGCCGGCCAGGTCAAACTAATTTTGTCATTCTAAAGGCAGGATACCAATGGAAATAATAATAATTATTATTAAATAAAGAAACAAGAAATAAGGAGCTGCAAGTTGGAAGGATAAATCCAAACCAATAACAAACGAAGAAGATGATAAGAAAAGCATGTGTGGACAGAATATTACTTTGTAGATTCCGTTAATGGTCGCTTGTCCTCGCATTTCTCCCCGCAAACTCTACCTTAGCCACATTTTAACTAGATGTTAACGACAACGAGTTAAAATATATACATAAATCTCAATTCTTAATTCTTAATTATGTATAAGAAAAATATTATCTTTAATTAGTCTAATTCGATAGATAATTCCAATAATATTATTTATTCTTTATAAATTATGTTTTTATAAATTTATGACAAAATGTCCCAATAATTATTTTTTAAAAATATTCTAATTTTTCTTATTCGAATTCAAAAATTAGTGATTATATATACGAAACGTATTGTCTTTTAATTAATCTAATTTGTTAGACAATTTTAAATAATTTTTATTTTTTAGATTATTTGTGTTATTCTTTTTTATTTTAATTTTCTAATTTATATTGAATTTATAATACGTCGTCGAGAAAAAAGATGAATAGCTTTGGGTCTGGTCGGACGTCTGAGACCTCGGATTCGGTCGGACACTTCGCCTCCTGCCAATATTTTGCTGTCTTTTTTTTTCTAAATAAAAATAAATTCCACATACTCAACAAATCAAGATTAAAATAAATAAATAAAAGAAGTACGTGCAAGTCATAGCTATAGGTCCATTTGCCCTTACGTATCTCTCTAAGTTCCTCTCTGTACATTTCTTACGTATAAAACAAAGCAAACAGCTCTTTTCTCCATTCCTTCAAATTCTCCACCTTTTTTCCTCTTTGATTCAAACTATCTATGTGTCTGCAAATTGACCAACCAACTTGATCGAATTTCTTCTTTCTTTTTTGAATTCTGTGTGTAAGATTGTTGCTAGTTGGTTAAGAGTGGAGAGACAAAACGAGGAGCTCGTCAAAAGAAGGAAGAAGAAGAAGAAGAAGACCCCGAGGCTCTCGGGGAGTACTGCGAGAAATAGAGATAGATCTAATTCTGGGTGGTATGTCTTTAATTTCCTTGGATTCTTGTTTGTTTTATGGTTTCCTTTTGTTTCTTTTTTGGGTTTTGTGATCATTTGACTTTTTCTTCACTTTCTCTTGTTCGGTTTGAATTTTGGTGTCCCAATTGTTAGTTTATGGTCTTTGGATATTCGGTTTCACTTTTCTTGCTTTTGCTTCTGGCTCTCTTTTAGTTTTTAGTTTATAGATTTCTCAAACCCTAATTTCAGTTGGTTGTCCGGTTTTGGACTTCACTTTGGTTTCAAGAACTCATTTTAGTTCATTTTGTGCGGTAATAGACAAGATTGCTAGTTATGATACAGTTATTGACTTTGGGGGGAGAATTGTTTGGTTTTCTGATATTTGAAGCGTAAGATGCTTCACTTTAAGTGCTAATAAATGAAAAGTTACTCTAGGTTTTCTTGTGCTTGTTGGATTAAATTCAATCTTACCGGTTCATCTTATTCTGCTACTCCTTTGTTTTGTTGTGATTTTTTTTTTCTTGTTAGCTGTTACACTGATCGCTAGTGGTTACTTCATTTTTTATTTGGGCGGGGATGTATTAGGAGTCCTTTGTTACAGTTGCAAAATTTTGGATCTTGAATGTGGAATTGACTGTTCAATTTGTTTCTTATTGCGTACTATTACTAGCTTAGGTATTGATTATCGTTGTTTGATTGTTTGTAACATATGATTACGACGGCTACCTTTGGATTGATTTGTGTAACAGTGATTGGTGCTTGATGAATCTGTGTCACAGCTTCCATATGTGTAATATTTTGCCTCTATTGAATTCTCAGATACAAACAAATGCGAGAATCCTAGATAACCTTCAATTGGGTTACCATCTAATGAAAATACAAGTTTGTGAACACATAAAGTATCTATTTTAAGTATTCTCTTTGTTCCTATCTTGATCAATTGATATGCTCTATACGACTTACAATGACTGAAACCTACTCGTTTTCATGCAAATTTCATTCAGCTGTTTGGCACTTACTGCCACCAATATGGACACAGCTGGTTGTCCCTCATCGTTTCCTGTGGGGTCAGATTCTTTCCTGTTTTCCCACTTATATGCTAATATAATCTGGAAGTCTTCTCTAAACCGTTGTTTTGGTTACTTTTCTGCTTATAATAGGTTACTTTTTCAAATTGGTTTTAGCTTCTGTAGGCAATTTAGAGAACCAGTGAAGGATGAAAGGTGAATTGGAAAGCATTTTGTCAATAAATAACATTCTATAAAGCATATTGATAGAGTGATGAATCGTGTTTTGTAACTCTCCTCATTACTTTTACTTGGAGCATAGATCATGACTTATTTCACAAACCCCATTTTTTTTATAGTCCAAATGAATCAGAGTGTTGTTTTTGGTCATTCAGGATGGTTTTGTGGGTAAAACCTTGCTTGAAGATAGCGACTACTACTTTCTTCTCATACCAACTTACGCTGAGATATGTACAGTTTTGATTAATTGGGTCTTCTGGTAGAATTGTCACATGTCCTAATTGTTGAAGATTTGATATATTTTTTCTCCTATTCTTTCTACAATGCAATGTTCTTTGATAGTCATAGGCAATGATACAAGCAGATAATAAATCTTGATTTCATTTCTTGTGCTTTTTGCTGAATTCAAGCTGCTTGGATACAGATGAATAACATATGTTTCATCCTAGTTCGAGTATGGTTGGTCAAAATTCATTAGTTCATGGTCAGTATTTAGATTGTGGTGCTTCCGAAATGGACCCTGCCAATGGAGGGAATGGTCTCAGCAACAACCCTAGTCTTGCATCAAAGCAACGATTGCGCTGGACTCATGAACTTCATGAACGTTTTGTTGATGCGGTGGCTCAACTTGGTGGACCAGACCGTGAGTCTTGTCAAAATTTCACTTATCTTCGACCCTTGATTTTGGAATTTGTATTCTATTCATTAGCTCTCATTACTTTATTTTTGTCGAGATCTAACTTATATGGTTGAGAAGTGCCAAAAGGCTACTGGCGCAATGGTTGAACTCGCATAAACACAAATGGAGAGACTTACAAGAGCACATAATTGTTATAGTATGCGTACGATAAACTATTTCCATAGGAACTCGTCACTGCCTTCATCTGAACTGCTTTTATGATGGTACGGTTGTCATATTGGAAGTAGAATAAAGTTAAGAGGATGACAGGGGTGAAGATTCTTTAATGATATACAGTAAGTAGAATAAAGTTAACTGCATGACTGGGGAGAAGATTATTTAACGATAACTTTGTGGCATGGGTATACTAGATTTTAGTTTGAAAATTTCCCAAGTACAATTTTTATTTGTAAGTATTTGATCCATTTCTTTTCTTTTTCTTTCTTCCTCTCCAGGTGCTACACCCAAAGGTGTTCTTAGAGTCATGGGTGTACAAGGGCTAACAATATACCATGTCAAAAGCCATTTACAGGTTTTTTAATTATGATTCTTGTGTTATATACATGATTATATATTTCCTTTTTTTCTCGAGTTCTTTGGAACTGCCAGTTAAGGTGCCTAGCATATTGTATCCCTTTGCTGATTCTTCTAACTTTACTCTCATGATAACTCCAGAAATATAGACTTGCAAAATACCTTCCGGACTCCTCATCTGATGGTAAGTGCATGTGTCAGTCACTGTTATTTCTGTGTGGATTTGTAGAAATATGTCATGCTAGAAGGAAATGTGGGTCATTGCCAGACAACATAACGTGAAGCTATGGAAGAATTGAGAAACAAAATTTTGACATGCCATGACCTCATATAACTTAAAACTGGAATGATTTTAGGCTCATTTGTAGTTAACTAGTGATCATTATATTATCGAAATTTCACATGAATTATTGAAAAAAATGTCACTCCCACAATGTGCTTGCTCTGTTGTCCATCAGTAAATACTTAATTAACAGGCTTTTGTTTTCTGATTCAATTATAAATGATATTGCAAGGGAAAAAAGCTGACAAGAAAGAGACCGGTGATATGCTCTCCAGTCTAGATGGTTCATCGTAAGTGCATTTGTCTCACCTTTCTCTTCCGTCCAAGATGATCATTTGCTTAAATAGTAGTGTAAAATATTGGAACTTTCGAACGGAGGATTTTACAATTCCACCATTCCATATAAAGCAGAAAAGCAGGAAATTGTCACCCATTCCTTGGTTCAGTCATCCTTGGCCCAATTCTAAAGTCTTATGAGGTGTACTTAATGCTTCTATCTGATCAATTGGCTATTTGATTGAAGGATTTCTTTCTTATGTCTGTTTGCAGTGGAATGCAAATTACAGAAGCACTCAAGCTGCAGATGGAAGTTCAAAAACGATTGCATGAGCAATTAGAGGCATGTTTTCTCGTTGACATTCACTTTTAACTTACTGTTGTGCTATAACTAGGTTTCCTTAGATTTTTGCCTTGTATCTGCTTGAGTTTATGTTCCTACCTGAACTAGGGAAAAGATTAATTTAGTCAATTGAACAATTTGGTATAACTAAGGGATTTCAATGAGATTTAAATAGATTCCTAAAGTTCTTTACCCCTATTCTAGTGTGTTCCAAGTATTATTGCAAGTAGATTTTAAGCTTTCATATCCTAGGATTTAAATAGCATCCATGTTTGTATGACATTTAAATTTCATCATTTTTACATTTTGTTGAAGAATCCAAGTCCATAGCATTTTATCTATAATTATTAAAAGTATCTTTAGAACAAGGATTGTTTTCTTTTCTTTTTCTTATTTTATTAGATAATTCTTTTCGTTTTCTTATTTTATTTGACAAAGGGGTCTTAGCAAAATAATATAATTAATCTCAACCATGAGTAATTTGTTGAAAACACACCTGTACCGTTAATTGGTTACAACTCTCAATGAATGTCTGTGGTATGAACAATTGTTTGTTACACTTAACAATCAAATTTGGATCTCTTTTCTCGGACTCAATAGGTACAGAGACAACTACAATTACGTATTGAAGCTCAGGGTAAGTATTTGAAGAAGATAATTGAGGAGCAACAACGACTCAGCGGTGTCCTTGGTGAGGCTCCTGGCTCAGGAGTTTCTGGCCCAGGTTCAGGTGACAACGGTCCCGAATCTGACAATAAAAACGACCCACCAACTCCTGCCCCAACTTCTGAGTCACCCCTCCAAGACAAGACTTACAAGGAACGAACTGCAGCTAAGAGCCTTTCTATTGATGAATCATTCTCATCTCACCATGAACCATTGACTCCTGACTCACGTGGTAATGTTGGTTCTCCAGGTGAGAGCCCTAAAGCCGAGAGATCAATGAAGAGGCAACGCATAAGCACAGGATCAGCTTACAGTAAGCCAGATATGGTGCTAACACATCAGATTCTGGAATCAAGCCTAAATACATCATATCCATCACACACTGTCTTCCTGACTGGTGAGCAGTTTGACCCTTCATCCCGATTATCTGTTAGGAATAATGGTCAGATGGAGAATGTTTCAGGCACAGAACTGTAGACTTCCTTGCAGCATGGTAGTTGGTCTTAGTGACAAGCCTTGTCCATCACTGTACAAGGTAGAAGCTTTAATCAGATTACAGAACCTGTTAGTGTTAGCTGTCTGAGATGATTAGATTGGATGAAAGTTGCCTGTAATCTTTTTAAATTAAAAACCTTCATTAGATAGATGATACATGGCCAGAACTTTTGTGAATGGGGATGGTTTGTGTTTTTTAAAGAATGTGCCCCTGTTGGACTGTTCCGTTGTACCAAAGGTGTAGACAGGGGGGATTGCTACTTGAAATGTCAAGAATTTGGAAATGATGTGTTGTGTACCCTTTCACTTTTGTTGGTTAACTACTGCTAATCATGATTCATACGGATTTGAGATTTCACAGATTAGTAGGATATGATTAATCAACTAACTGTGGAAAGGAAATTGTAGATTAGTGCATTATCCAAATTTGTCTGGTATTTATGATTGAAATCTGTGCTGCTAAGCTGTCCGGTGAGGCTTTTATAAGACCTTGTGATCATTTGATCATTAGTATTTTTAATTTTTAAAACATTTTTTCTTTTAAAGTTTTATTAAAAATAATAGCAAATATACTATTCGAGTATCTATACCACAAACGTCCGCATCCGTTATTTCTTGCAGGACACGAATTCATATATATTAAATATTATTATATGAATATTCAATTTGGTTTGATTCGTAAACTTAGAATTGTAACATTTGATAAATTTATATGTATTATTTATTTTTAAAAAAAGTTTTCAAAAAGCTTTTTTATTAAAAATTATACAACCCCAGTCTTGGACAACGTTTCATCTAACATTTCCTTTTGAGAGTAAGGAAAAATATACAGTGCTGCAAGTTTAGAAACCAGAGGCCTGAGCAAGCCTAAGCCTGAACCTGAGCACTGAGCAGAGACACATGGAGTTGAGGTCGTGTGTGCACAGGGAACTTCATCAGCAGTTAAAAATGGCAACAATGCAGCAAGAACAAGAAAAAGGAGATGCCTACTACAAGCTACAATTGTGAAAAAGTGAGGAAGATAAACACCGAGCAGTCAAGATGAATGAGCTACTACAACTATAGACATGCTTCCAAAGGAAAGTAGCACTCATGATGAGCGGTGTCTCTGGTGGTTTCCTCGCCTTAAAAAGTAGTGGCGCAGCCGTTTGCTAAAGGCCTCAAGTCTGTCAAGTTTCTCACTCTTGAGTTTCTTGGAAGCTGACCAGCCTATTTTTTTCTTCTTTTCCTTTTCCTCCTTTGTGGTGTCTTCAGGTTTCTGTTGAACGGCTCGTAAAGGTGTTGCAAAGGCCTTCAGAGTCATCTAATTGCGAAAAAGAAAACCACAAGATTATTAAATGGGACAGTACAAGTTAGTGGATGAGTCAAGAAAGTTAACCTACTAAATGTTTATGCAGATGGACCACACAAAACTTCAAAGTTCTATGCCAGAATCCATTCTCCTGGAATTAATGCACTAGAAATATGCAGGTGGAAAAGCCCTCAAGGCACACCATACACGGTACAATCCAACAAGCTGCTGAGAAAGCAAGAGAAAGACGAACAGACCTCGTGGCTGTCGTCACGAGCTTTGCAATCAGCGAAAGATTCATCATCACTGCCTCCTAGGGAAGAGCATCTTCCCCAACTCTCTCTGTTTGAGCTTGTATATGAGCAGCACTCCTCGGTTGCTCCATTTTGCTTATCCTGCAAATTCATAGTTACAAATTCCATATGGAAACATGGCAATAGTGTGATTTGCAATTCAGATCTCAGCATCTGCCTACCACAGAGAATGTTTCTAACCTGCCTACCACAGAGAATGTTTCTAACCTGCCTACCTCTAACATCACTTGTGAGCTAATTAAGTGGCAACCAACTGCAACAAGTTCTAGTCTGATGTGTGAAAATGAGACCAAGTCCAGATCTTAAGTGCAATCTCTGGTTATGGTGACAAATTTCTCAAATTCATGGTGATCAACTCACATGCCTTACAGTCAAGTATTATGTTGTGAAATATGGAGGATGTCCTAATCACTAACGATTTAGTGTACAATCTCTGTAGAACTTAATCCCATTGACCTTCAGGTTATACCAATCAATATCACCTGAGAATTTGAAGGCTCATCACTGCTAAGCATATCTTGTTCATTAACAACAGAGTCCTGCATCAACCAAAGAACACTTAATTTATGCATAAAAAAAAGGTGAGATAGGAAAAACATGTGTGCGTGAATGAGAAGATACACACTATTACACAAACATCTGGGGCAACTTCAGAAAGAAGTTCGCTCACGGGTTTTGTGGTCAGAACGCTGGGAAGAGCAGAAGATGAGCTTGCAGCATCAATGTAGGATGAACGAAGGCCTGTTATTATCTCATACAAGAGGCTCTAAGAAGAAAAAGGACATTTGTTAGTCCTTGAGTTAAAATCTTACATTATATTTGAAAGATAAATCAAGGTTAAAGGAAGCAAAGGACAAGTTAATAACTGGTTGACACTAGCATTAACAAGGATTTCAGACATCACATTTATGATTAATCAGGTTTTATGTAGACATCCTTTGGATTTGAAATGAAGAATGTCCTTAAAAATTTCAGGTTATAGAATTGATGTCAATCATTACACTTCAATTGAAGAGGTTGAAAGAACAACAAGCCCAACTTTCTGAAATGCATGTCAGAAATGAAGTTGAAGTATTTAATCCAATAGCTACATGAAGGGCTCCTTTGATGATTTAACTTTAATGTAGGCACGCTTCAAAATGTTAATATCAGACAAGGAACCCTAATGTTAGAGAAGAAAAAGTCACCTCATCCATGCCAGCATTGACCTTCAAATCTCCCAGATCATAATACTTCTCCAGCTTACTCAAGCAGGTAGAAGTTTGAGGAGGATGGAGTACATTGAGGAAGAATATCGAAACTGAATCATAATAGAACTGTGGCCTAGAGGAGTTGTGGTCACCATCAAATTTTATCAGATTTTTGTCCCCCTGTAAAAACAATTTACATGGTCAATTTCTTCAGAGTTTTGACTATGTCAGTTGAAGTACAGAATAGTTACAATGATAAATTACCGCATAGGACTTAAAGATGAGGTCAGAGTGGTGGAATTGGATAAACTTGTCCTCACTAGCATGTCCAAATAAAGCAGGAATGTATGATTTGGGTGCAACCTGCAAAGTTTCATGTAACATGAATCTAATACTCCAATCAATTAAGAAATTATATTAATCTTGATGGTCATATGAGGTGCAATAGCTCAAAAACTTGGTTAAGATAGATGTTCAGCAATTAGAAGCCACTTGTGTAGCCCTCAACATATAATCCAAGTAACTGCTTGTATGCTAGATAATTATATTGCCTTGCTACGAAATCAGCATAAAACAACAATAGCAGACACACAAACCTTTATAGAATTAAGATCCATTATATCAAATTTAGCCTTCTTCTGAATGATACGCCGCATGTATTGTACTGCCATCTTAACCTGATCACAAGCAAAGTCAGGAAAGTTGCATTTGCATATCCAAGTACTAAATTTAATATATGTGAAATCATAAAAATCTAGCTCCTGAAAGCTGGAATGCTGAAAAACTTCTTTTCTCTAAAGATCTATTTGAACAGAAATTTTGACAATAAATAATGGTATAAATTTTCAAGGCTTAAGAGTTGGACAGGTAGTTGTACCGTGTAATATCTTGATAGTGTATGACCCTAATCATATCTACCTAAAAACTTCCAGCCAGAGTAATCCAAAACAACAGTAGATCAATAGCATAAAAGTAGGATTCAAGTGATCAAGAAAGCGCATGAAAATCCAAAAATTATAAGGATATTACCAAAGTTGCAATAATCTCATTGATGCTTTTATCTATTCCAAGACCATATGCATGATGATTTGGGTCTCTCCAAGGTTGAAGGCAGAAGAAAAGAGAGGGATAGAGTAGAGACATACTGTGAATTTTGGAAGTCGAATTTTGTACACATCCACAAGTTCCATCATTAGGTCAAATAAATTTGAGAAGGCACTATCCAAGACCATTCCAGCTATGGATGGGTCTTCTACTCCATAAAGAAGGCTGCATCAAATTATTAATAAGCTACTCATCATTTTATCAAAATTATATGAAAATATCAACATAACAATGTAGTAATGAAATAGAAGCCACGGTAAAAGAAGACAGCATAGTGATGACAAAGTACCTAGTAACTGCACCCATGGATCGTCCCCAAAGCCCTATTCGTGACACTTGTTTGTTGCTTCTTAGATATGAAATGACAACCTTGAGGTCATCTTTCTGACATTTAAACAATAAAAGAGGACACAGGGGACAGAGAATCTAAGTGACAAGAAATAGAAGTTGTTTCCACACTTCAAGCCAAACAAACCACTGAAATAACACAATGACATAAAAATAGAAAATTTGAAGTCGCATGACACTAATCAAAGATGTTACATACCTCATGCCAACCAAGGCTGACATAGTCACCATCAGACAAACCAGAACCCGAAAAGTCAAGGGTAAATACAGTAATATTTGATGGAAGAAGGATTACAGCAGCTTCATTTGCATCTGCTCTACAACCACTGCATTGGTAAATGGTGAAAACTAATGAATGAGTAAGTATCCACTTTCATTTAGTGTACGCATTCTCTCTCTCTTCAAGAAAGTTGAATGAAGTTCATCAACATAACTAGAAGCAGGGAAAGAGTTTAAGCCTAGAATATGCGTGAAACATCTAACAAAAGTCATACAAATTCAGTAAGCAGTTTAGTTACACTGACAACAATCAAATGGAAAAGACCGCAACTAATTCCAATCCTACCTGTTTCCATGACAATATATGACACAAGGAAGAGAAGTATCCTGAGGAAAAGGTGAGGGTATATAATGGCTGCACTGTAACGTATGGCCTCTTTCATTTGTAAGCTGCAAGCATTAAAAAGAAAAGCAGAAAGGTTAGGAAAGTTAAAAACCACCATGAAAGTGCAGAAGATAACTGAAACTAGGAAACTGTGAAGGGAAGAAATAAAGAGTTCAAATGAACGAGAAAACTTGTCCATACTTGCCTCCAAGTCATTTCTCTTGTAAGCTCTGCCAGCGAGAGTGAAATCTTTCTCCCACAAATACTGATCTGGGTTATAATCCGCCCTATACATCAAGAACATCAAACACCACAAAACAAAGAATTACAGAGCGAAAGTAGCATATGGAGAGAGAAATAACAAATATCCGGGAATAGGTAGAACCTGGGTGGGCGGATTACAAAATTGATGAACTGTTCAATCATGTCCAGCAGTTGCTTCTAACAACAAAGGCACCCCAGAGTATCTCCCTTCCATGAATAACAAACTCGTACCGGGGACATGCTGAGAAAATGGGGTCTTTTGCTTTTCTTTCAAAGCACAAAAATGGGATAAATTGGGATCTTCGTTGGTTTACGTGAATATGCAGCTCACAAATTGTAAAGGATAGACTTTTTGGAAAAGTCTTCTGGGAACGTAAAAAAGAGAGAGGGTCAGCAGTTTGAAACACTCAAAGAGTCCTCACAGTTGGGAACTTAAGATTCAACTGACTTCAGCACCAGTCGCACATCCAGCACCTTGGCCTTATTCTCCAATGACAAGAGGACAAAAAGTGGAACGAAGATTGTGGGGTCATCAATGAGCTTATTCTACTATAAACACCTTTACAAGGAAAAAAAAGAAGAAGAGAGATGAAGAATTTCGGCATATAAAACAAACCCAGATCTCAAATCTCCAAGAACTCAAAATTGCAGTAGCTACTTCAGTAAAATAGAGAAAAAATCACCAGTAAATCACAGAAATGAGGTAACTTGTAAGACTTCAAACTCGCTCTGGTCCAAGAAAAAAAGAAACAGAGGAAAAAACTGAATGCCGAGTAATGAAAGATAAAGATGATGACGATAATGATAATGATAATGACTAAAGGCAGAAGCTTTGTCACTAACCCATTTTAGAGGATTACTAACAGAGTCAAAACCAAAAAGAAACTTTAAAAAAAAGAGAGAAGGGAAAACAGAAAATGATAAGAAGTGCTAGCTTACCAATTGATAGACTGAGGAGGGTGAGAACCTTGGAAGTCGAAGGGATCGAAAGAGAGTTCCAACGAAGAAGAGGGACACATACATCACAGAAAAGCAAGCACACACGCTGTCACACAGCAACACAACACAACAACAAAGCCGCTTTGAGTCTTTTTCACTTTTTTAATGCTATTGTTTTGGTTGAGCTTTTGCTGTTTTTTTCCTCTTTAAAACTATTTCATGTAAGAAATGAACAAAACACAAAATTGTACAATTGCAAATCATTAACAATAAATATAATCTCTGTATCACAAAAAAAAGTTAAATGCATATTTTTTCACTTTTTAGTCATTTAATTTAAAGGTTATTTTGCTTAATTTATCAAAAAATATATATAATTATTTTTATTTTTTTACATATTTATAACTAAAATAAAGTTACGTATTACTAAATCGAAACATGACCGATGAATTGACGGATACTAAAGCTTAATTCACATGACTATTTAACCAAACTTCTTTTACTAAGTTTATTTTAGGTCAATGTAAATGTAAATGTATACTTTTTCTTTTCATATTCCAATGTTAATAAAAGATTTGAAGTTGGACCTACAAAAGTCACCAAACCAAATTGAAGATTTGAAGTCGATAATAAAGAGGATGAGTGTGACCTTTCTTAAGCTGGTCCTCATATTCTTTACCTTTGCCTGCTTGAAAGGGAAGCATAATAGTCAATACCTTTGGCCAACTTCAAGAGTTTATATACGTACATACATATATATTTGTTTGATTTGTCAAATAATTTGTTTAGAATGCATAATTTGTGATATGAAACATATAATTTAAGACCTTATTTAATGTATATTAAAAAATTTACATAACTACATATTTTACAACAACAACAATATAACAAAAATTTTATTGGAAGACCCGACGTACGTAACCTTCTTCCTAACTAATAGAGAGGTTAGTTCCGAATGACCCATTTATCACTATAAGAAAAAAAAGGTCCAATTCCCTTTTACATCTTAATGCTCTTAACTTTTGAGCCGGGCTTTGTTTGGCCTCTTGCGGGTCACACTATTGTCATGGATTATACTTTTTGGATCCCGCGAGCTAGTGCGATGGCACACCGGGTCTTCTAGAGCCAAGGGCTACCGTTAGGTACCTTAGTAGGGTGGACTAAACCCACTAAAGGTTGAGTTAAGCTTAATACGAATGGTGCGGTGAAACAGGGGTTTAATATTTCTTCTGCAGACGGAGTAATAAGGAACTGCCAGGGGCACTGGTGTGTCGGATTTTTACAGAATATTGGCATCGGCGACCCTCTGTTAGCTGAGCTCTGGGGGGTCTTTTCAGGTCTCATGCTGGCTTGGGATTGGGGTTATAGGCGCGTGCAAGTGGAAGTGGACTCGTTAGAGGTAATTAACATCCTTTCTTCCTCTCAAAGTACTCTGATTGGGAATTCTTTTTCGGTGACAGGTATTCGAGACTTAATCCTTCGAGCCTGGGAGGTGCAACTTCAGCATACATATCGCGAAAGGAATCAATGTGCGGATCACTTGGCCCACTTAGCCTTTTTTGCAGAGCCGGGCATGCATACCATGCAGGAGCCACCACCGAGTAGTTTGGAGGTCCTTTCCCGCGACATCAATGGAACCCTGTACAATCGAACCCTTCATAAGGGTCTCAGCGCTACGCGCTAGTTATTTTTTTGTTTTCTTTCCCTCGTAACCAAAAAAGAAAAAAAAAACTTTACTAGATGCCAAACCTACTTGGATAGTGACTCCATGTCTATCTCTCTATTTAGTTTTTCACGGAGCTTCTTGTTTGTTGCTTTTCTTCATTGATGTCTTTATCTCGTGCCCTGAACTGAAAGGAATTACGTACTTTTATACATATACATGTGCATATATATATGCGTGTGTCTAATCTATATAAAGATTCCTATGATACAGAACCCCTTGCTATGTGCAAATACTCAGGGGGTTCATATGATTCCTAAAACAAAGACAAAGTGGAAGTTAGGTGATATAAGGCTAAAATTTGATATCTTACATGGGTTTATCAGTGTTTTTCGAAATATTTATGAATTTATAAAGAATAATTCCTACAAAAACGGAAGTTCTCTTAATAATAACAACAGACAGAACGAAGCTTACAGACCCACAAGGTTCAATGGAACTCTCATAGACCGAAATCAAGAAAAAGGAAAGAGTGAAGACAGCATATATGTTTCTTTCAGGTCCTGTTTTCGCACCTACAAGATTGAAATGGCACAGAGCTTCAGTGCTCTATTTCTAATGCCATTAGATGACAACAATCAGGATACTTGCACTTCCCATTTATGAGGGTGCACCTACCACATTAAGGTAATTCATTACTTCTAGTTTTGGAGAGAATCAGATACCACATATGCACGTCTGATTGATACATCTTTTTGTTCTTCTAAAGCGCATTGTTTACGGTACACAGATTGTGTCAACTGAACATGAGGAAATGGAGACCTCCAAGAAGAATCCTTAGAGCATGCACAGCTTGACTGTTCCAACTATTGCAATCAGGAAGTGGAGACCTCCAAGAAGAATCCTTTGAGCATGCACAACATGAAAGTCCCAACTATGGCAATGTTGGTGTACAAAAGTTCGAGTCTTGAGCAAGATATGTACCTCAACGAGCAATCAAATCTCTAGTGATGCTACTAGTGGATGGTCTATTGAAGGTTCTAGTAGCAGGTTGTAATTCACGTTAATTTTGCAAAAGATGAAAGATCAGAAATAGACACACGATTCGAATTTGCTGATAACTTTTCTTGTTGGATCCTAGGCAGTTTGGAAACTTTCAATAGAGGCTACAAGCTATTACATGATTTCTTAATTCCAAGAAGCTCCACCGGCGAAGTCCTGCCACGGCAAGTACCTGAAAGTGTACAGTGAGTCAGATAAACCAGAAAAGTTGAAGGTACAATAAGTATTTTCATAAATAGAGTATTCAAGTCAGTCGTAAGCAAATATTCTCGAAGTTTTAAGATCCAATAGCCCTGTATATTTGACAATTAGTAGAGTACTATTAGCATCTGATCCGTGCGAGCTTGCTGAACCCTGTCCAAGTGTTTAAGTTCAGGTTCATGTATCATGGCAACTACGGTCAGTCCTTTTTCCATTTTTTATCTTCCCCATATCAGAAGTTCTGCTCTTTCTTCAATGGAACTCATCTCCCCAATAAACTTATTTTCCCAATATCAAAATTTCAGTCCTTTCTTCAACGAAACTTACCTTCCCAACATCAAAGTCTCGTAATTTAATTGAGCACAACCAAGTTTCTGTGCAGGGTAATAAAGTTTACCAACTATATATATGATCCTGGACATATCTTTCACCATACCATAGACAAAAGTTACCATTTTTGGCAGGCATTCATTTGGAAGAAGCTCGCAAAAATTCTGGCATAACCATTGGACTACAGAAGGTTAAAATCCAATTAAGTATCTGTAACAAAGAGCATCCAGCAATAGCAAAAAGTGGTTACTTATGTTGACTCCCAAGTCTATCCAGAAGCCACAGCAAGCTCAATCCCCATTCTTCTAAAAGATTCCACTTCCCTAATTGGTTGGATGTTAATTAATGGAATGGAATGTAATGGAATGGAAGGGAATTGAATGGTTTATAATGGAATGGAATGTAACATAGTAAAAAGTTGTTTGGGAAGGATGGAAGGGTTCATAATGTAATGT
>JANKOD010000144.1:7657-31165 GCA_026284645.1 Erythroxylum acuminatum
TCAGAAATAAATTTACATATATAGTAAATATATATATAGAGACGTGTTCTGTTATTTGGGGGAGGGGGGGCTGACAACCTCATGCTTGGTTGTCAGCTAACCGAATCTGTTAGGAATAACAGATTCTAGTATAAATAAGCAATAGACGAGGAGAGAGGGGTAGCTTTGAGTATACTGTGAGAGTGTGAGCCCTAGGCTGGAGGTTGCTGGTCCTCGAAACCAGACTATCTTGTATTCGTTTTATAGAAATCAATAGCAACATATACATTTTCCTAACCTGTTTTCTGGATCCTATCAGAATCCTAACCGCAGCAAGCTACAGTAAAAACTTTGAGATCACAAAAAATGAGAGAAAGAAAGATAAGTGGAGCACCCAACGTAACACTACACACAACAGTGAGTTGGATAAACAAGTCTGAAACTATGTAAAATGACTGCATTTTCATTAAAATGTTTAAGGTCCACACCTGAGAAGACTTTGTTCTTCCCTTCCTAGAAGTTTCTGCCATATTCCTCGTATCAACTGCTTTATGGCTACAATCTGGTGAATCAGCCAAGTAAGACTCATTTCCCACTGAAATGCTTTTAAATGAGAAGACTTGTGAAGATAGAAGAGGCTCTATCACTCCGGGGGTAGTTTCAACCTTAAACCTATAGAGTGCCTGGCCAGCTGATGGTCTAACATCCTCTGGAACTTTACCATATCTCAACCTGTCTCCACTTTGAATCCGCCAAGCAACAATTTCTCCACTATAAAAGGGTCTTAAAGGGTGAAGTTGCACCTGAAGAGCATCTGGAGATAATATTTCCTTGCCTACTAGATTATTGCTAGTGGGTTCACTTTCTTTCCTGTACAAACCAAGTTTCAGGGTGCTTAAAGCTGCAGTTTCTGAGCCTTGAGGACACAAAAAAAGGGATCCTAAAGGCAATGGGACAGGGGATCCTATAACCTGGCTAACAACAATTGCAACAACATCAACAACAGAAATAAAGTTAGGTGGTTCGGCAACCAAAATAAGGGTCTTTGATCGGTTCACAAAGTAGAGATTCCGATGTCTAGATCCATCTTCCCACCCAGGAACAACAGAATCCTTGGAAACAAATGTGATGTCCAGAGATTTGTGATGGAGCATAAAACGAGTATGGATAAAATGAACAAACTGAATCTTCTCTGCCATAAATTCTAATGAATTTTTTACGGCTTCAAAAGGTACACTGTCATTTGGGGGTGTAAAACGTTCAATGCTTTTTAGAAGATTGCACACAGCACCCTGAAATGATCTGCTCGCAAGCTTCTCCCGGACAAGTGCTAATGGCAAGGGCCCAATTGATTCCATTGTTAACAGATTTTCTTCTTCAGTAAGTTCCTTCATACAAAAAGCAGATTTCATAAATGAAGACAAAGTTTGACACTGGGGACACAAACAATTAGTTGGCAAACGCAAAAAAAAAATTACCAAGGCTTTCTTACCTCTATGACAACATCGGATAGCTTTCTGATTTCTAAAAAGGCACATATTCTCTCAGGAAGATCCGGGTGAACAAATCTTAACTTGGAAGTGTCAATGCATTTTATGTATCTTGAGCCATATGAATCAATATATACACATGATTTTGCATAAAGAAGTCTGCAACCATCGTCTGGGACAATTGCATCTGATTTCCACTTGAACTCATCAGATATGTTTGCTTCAGTAGTCGTATCACAAAGGAAATACAAAATTTCCATCACAGCACGGAGTTCATTTGGATTCAAACGCTTATACCCACATGCATCTTTGATATTTGATAGTATGTTTTTTGCAGCAGAAACTGAAAGCACATCTTGAAGCCCCAACTCCTTTAGAATTTTTACATAGGGTAGGTAAAGTGTAGGTAGCTCAAATGCAAAAGGTGACAGGTTAATTGTTAGACGTGCAAAAAGAGAACTAGCAGTCACTAAGCGCGTTCCATTTGCAGCAGGCAAGAATGCCACCTTTTGCAACTCTTTAACATCTGCGCAAAAAAATGAATCAGAAAAGATAATGCGTCAATAATCTGATTAACCTTTGGAAACAGGAATCGGAAATCAACCACTTCAGCCAGCCGTCTGCAGTTTTAAACCTTCAGTAAGATTAAAGCTTAATCAATAAAATAGGAGTTGTCAACATGAATAGTACAAAAGGGACAGGATAGCAAGTTTTCTAGACTTCCTACTTATGCATCAATCTTGTCACTTGAATCTTTTCTATTTTGGTTCTCTTAACTATTATAAATACCACAATGAAGTCAGGTTGCTAATTCCATCAACATAGTCCATGTTATTTCCCAATCACCTAACTTATTATATTTCTCTTAACTATTAGAAATACCCCAATTAAGTCAGGCTGCTAATTCCATCAAAATAGTCCATGTTATTTCTCAATCACCTGACTTATTATATTTTCAATAGTAAAAGGACTTCAATAGAATAATTAATTACTTTAGATGCCTAAAATAGAAAAGTGTAATAAATAAGGCTGAGAATAATTATTCTAATGAATTCCTAATGTATCTGAAGAGGACCACAAATACACTAAGATGAATAAATTATTAGTATGGGTTTCCATCACTCCCAGGCATCAAACTGACAGACACACAAACCTGAACAACCTAGGTTAGGAAGGAGAAGAGGGATCGTGGGGCAAGAGAAGGTGGTGGTCAGAAATGACAGGACTTCACGCTGAGCATGTGATCAGGTACAACAGATAGAACAGATGGTTAGATATGCAAAATGATTTTTTTATTCAGTTCTTTGCTATTTGCATGGATGGAAAAGTAGACACTGCTCAAGCACATGATTTGTCATGGAAATATGCATTTAACAACATTCAGAAGTACAAACATGCTCTTTCTATGGAAAAGGATTCATTAAAATAATAATAGAACAGGAAATTAACTCAAGTAGAGGGATGGAAACACATCAGAAAGCTACCTGAAGAAGATAGAGAACCCCAAGCCTTATCCAGGTACTTCAACACTTCACAAGAAGCTTCATCAACAGTAATTATGCCTGATACAGTTGGCCAGTGAGCAAGAGTATCTTCACCACTATTTCTTCCTATCACCTGAGTTGCCTTATGTCAGTCAAATACTCAGAAATTTAACAGAAGAAAATAGGAAAGAAAGGCACCTGCAAATGCTTTAAGACTGTAGCAAAAGCTGGAGGACTCCTTAGGTGGAGAGCTCCCCATGAGTATTCAGGAGGAACAACATTTGCCTTGGAGAGAATAGGAGAAGAACTCCAAGCCAAAGGCCAGTCCTTCAACAGAAGAGCATCATTATACGAAGTGAGCACTCTTTTCCCAGCAATGTTTGGAAATCCTAGTTCAGCAGGTACACAAGCAATCTTGCCAAGGAGATTACAGAAGTTATTTCCATAAAGAACAGCAAAGTTGGAAAAGACAGCTTCGACAACAGATCCAGCTAATGCCCATATTTCCATAGAAACCTCACCATGAGATTGATTTAGTTCTACCTCAAAATCATCCAAATTCTTACAACATTTCATACTTTTACTCCCAAGAGACTCAACTTTTTTGGCACACTCAAGTATTATATCAGATTCAGCTGCAGTATGAAGACCCACCTTCCTCAAAATGCGAAGCCATCCGTCTGTAGTAAACCTTTCTCCAGGAAATTTCTGCCTCTCGTTGGAGAACACTGATGTCAATAAAGCATCATTGGGATCCAGCAGATCCTTGGGCCTGAAGAGATCTGTCGAAAACTCATCTGCATTTCTCACAAACTTAGTCTCCTTTAAAACTTCCAATAAAGAAGAATCTGACTGGAGATCTTGCCAATTCATGTAAAGATAAAATAATATATCATCCTGCTCAGATTGAGTTTTGTTTTCAAATCCAGGCAAGCCAAACCTTATCAAAATTTGTTGGTCCTGCAATTCAGGAACCCCAAGGGCTCGAAAAAATGAGCCTTCAGCTGAATCAGTTGAATAAGAAAGGCAATGGGCGTCACATGGCTTCAGAAATGAGTTTGAAGATATCATACATTGATCTTGTCCATGCAATGTGGTGAAGGATCCAACAGCAGTTTTATATATTGGCAAAGATCGCAATGCTTCAAGCTCTTGATCCCCATAATTATAGCCATTACAAAAGAAATCATTAGCAAGAAGTTTAAAAAGATTATCTCTATCAGAATCTGAGAATGCCACAAATTCATGGAAATAGCCAGCTGATTTAGCTGCAACAAGCTTGGAAGTAATAATCTGCCCTAACGAATGACCAGGTGCAGGGAGACAATCACATGAGGCAGCACATTCAACAAAAGCAGCATCAAAAATAGGAATATTCAACTGGTTCAAAAGGGGAAATAGCCAAGGGTGTACTTTTTTGGCTACATCAAAAGCCGAATTGTAGGACTGAGTTGATTCATATTCAGGAATAGGATCCACAGACCCTGCAGTCGTATCAGTTCCTGTGCCGTCATAGATCAAAGCACTATTTTCAGGGACTGGGCGTGTAAGATAGGGAGGAAAAAAAACTAGATGACGCTCCTTCACACGGCATAATACAGGCCTGCCAAGAAAGGCAGGAATCAGGGGCCAATCAGAAAATAGAATAATCTCTTCTGATGGGCTATTGAAGCATTTCCAGAACAACCTGATCCACTCATGGGAAGGACCCCCTTCACCTCCAGAAACTGAAGAGTTCACCCAAGAAAACCAAGGAGCCATATTTGAACCCATTACATGATTTACCCAATTTGCATGAAAAAGAAACTTTATGTGACGAGCCATCAAGTGAAGAGAAAAACTTTTTAGTTCTAATGCTCTTTGTACTGCAGATCTTGAAAAAGTATCAGACAGGATGGATCTTTCTAATACTTTTGAATGGATAAACTTTGCAGCTAATGGTTTCATCAGGGCCTGCTGATCCTTATTCCCAAGCCATAGTTCAGTAGTCCCCAACCGAGCTAAATGATTAGTTGCAGTTGGGCATGGCAAACCTTTAAGCTCAGCAGCTATCCACATGACCTCTGGGTCCCCATTTCTGAAGTTGCTAGTGCTGCTATCTAAAATGGTGCTTCTCTGATTTAATGGTCCTCCAGCCCTACCAATATCTTCAACAACCCCCCTGCCAAAATCAAATAAAGCTTTCCCCAAACTTGTCATCATCTCAAGGGCATCTCCACTAGCTGCATTTTGAACAGGAAAACCATGAAGAGTCTGTAGATTTCGAAAAGACATAGAACTTCTGCCTAGTTCATCAGCTGCTCTAGCAATATTCCCCGAGTTACTGATGCCCCCTGACGTGGGATTTTCATGGAAACTAGATGAACCAGGAAAGTCAATATCAGACAAGCAGTATTCAAGAACATCCACGTAGGTCTCAACCAATCTAAGAGCAATTGAATTTGATGAAACTCGAAGAAGGTCCCGAACCATTTTAGGTTTAATCTCCCTGACTGCCACCCCCACTGCTTGAATTTCACTCACCAACTCCCATGGCACAGAAAATACTGGGTAATGCTCCTTCACAAAGCCACAAACTGTAGCAGGAAGCAGATTATCGCCCACACCATTTCCCGGTTGAGAAAGAAACATGCCCTCTTGAGACTTAACCAAACTTCCAGAGTATAGCTGCCACACTGGAAGATCAGAAACACGGATATAAAAGGGCCTTATTACCTTTTCAATCAGGCATTCCCAATCAGCTTTAAGGACCTCCACTGGGAACAAATTATCACCATCTTTTGTTGGGTTAATTGGCAATTGCCCGATAGATCTTGGCCAGAAGGAATAAATAAGCTCACCAAATGACTTCAAAGACACAGCAATTGCATGACTCCTACTTGATTCAATAGAACCTGAAGGTTCCCTCGTCAATTTATGCATTTCCACCACCAGCTCAACATAGGAATCACAAACACAAGACATAAGCTCCCTGTTCCACGCTTCAATCAAGTGATCTTTAGGATCAGGCTGCAGTTCCGCAAGAGATCTCGTATCCTGGCACTTAAAGAGAGAACGACTACCATTGTGACGCACAAGGAAACAACCAAGGATAGTGACTGGCAGAGGTAGAATTCCAGACAAAGGAAGAGGGGATAATACAGAACTTTTTGCATGCACAGCAGGAAGGCCATCCCGTGATAAATGTGCAGCAACTCCAGCAACAGGTGTCAAGTTGTAAGCAAGATATCGCCTAGGTAAAGAATCGAATTCAGATAACAAGATTCAGATAAAGATACAATTAGCCTATCCAAACCCTTCAAGAAAAAAAAAGCTATATAAAGGGTGAAAAGAAATTTCAAATATGAAATTTAACATTTATCAAGCACAAAAAAAGTTATCTCATTCCAATCAAAATTAATTTAAAAATAGAAGCATATCAATCTACAAGGGTTTAATTGTAAATTACCAATTATGACTGACACATGCTATGAGAAACATAATTTTGAGAAAGGAGCAAACTTTCAAACAAAGATGAATGACTAATTTAAGCAATATGCTCTGGTTGCAATTTCCCCCAAATTTAGAAACCTGACTCTTAATCTCAACTTTGTTACTTCAAACCTTTGCATTGAGAAGAGAAAATTTTCTTTCAAGAAAACATTCAATTGGAAAGCATAAGCAATTGGGCAGGGCTTAGGAATGGAACATATACCAAATTTGTGGTTTGGAATGTCAGAAAGGCTGTTAGCTATGCCACAAAACTATTAAACCCAAAACTTTATGCTGTTAAGTGAGCCCATGAATGAACAGATCATATACTAACTCTTCACAACTTCATCAAGTAAGATGATTTCTGCACAAATACACATTTTCTTTCCTCTATATAACTCCAACAAGAACTCAGTTTAAGATACTAGCAGAACTGTCTGAGATTAAGCATTTCAACTTCCCAAAGATATTGGCATATGAGACCATTCAATTCAAAGATTTTCCACAAAGCATACCTATCAAGAGCCATATTTCTTGTTTGCCCAGAACCAAGGCTAAGTACAAGCAGCCACCGGTCAACAACTTTTGTGGATCCTTGGTACAAGTTCACATCGATCATATGCAACTTAGTTGCAGCATTTGAGCTACTAAATAACCTTGATAGTTGAAACTTTCTCCAATTTTTTTCTGAAAATGGATTTCTCATTCTAGCACTTGATGAATCAATAAAAACTGAACAGTCCTGGTGTGGCTGTACCATTCCTTCATTCCATGTTGATAGAGACACCTGAATACATGACATATTCTTATATGTACAGTTTGTGTAAAGTTTCAGTAATTTCATCTTCTCATATAACAGTGCATCACAAAGACACACAAGATCACGGTAGTAAAAGAAATGTCTCCTCTATGCATCCGTAGTATAATTTTGGAGAAGTCAACCAGAAAAGAATGTTTACAACTATAATACTAATCATGAGACCACATAACAAGCTAGACTAACAAGAAGAGACCACATAACTAGCTAGACTAACAAGAAGTACCTGTAAAACTGACTTTAAGAAAATAAGAGCTCTTGAAGCATGTTCCATAAATCTTTCATAGATTTGGTTCACTCTCTTTAATGCCATCTCAAGTCCATCCTTAAGGCATTCAGATGATAAAGGCATGCGGATCACAGTTGAGTCTACTGACGACCATGGCATATCTTGATCAATCAGCATTGGCCTAAACTGATCAGGAAACTGCTCAACCAAGTTACTACCTAGGAGCACAACAAGTAATGAGCAATCAGCCTTCCATTAAACATCATATAATTTGGAAAAAGGAAGTATTAACACCAAACAAAGACCCAAAAATGACATCGAGGTGTAGCATAATGGAAAAAAGAAGTATTAACACTCCCTCCCAAAACCAAGAAGTCACGGGTTTTCTTCATTTGCGTGGGATGGCGATTGAGCAAGTGGAGCATTACCCCTGTTATATTCTCTGATTTATATTCCAAAGAACAAAGAAAGTGGAGCATTACCCCTATTATATACTCCAATTTATATTCCAAAAAATACAACAAAGCGTCAAAAATTTTGGAAACAAAAAAAATAAAAAAAGGCAAAATGGAATTCCAACTTTAATAGACCAGATAATATGATCACAAAGTGCAGATATTGTTCTCAAAGTCAGAATGTCCATCAAAAACTACAGCAAGCAATAGAAGATAGAAGGCAAACTTCCATAGAAAATTGTATTTGACCAAAAAGTCAGAATATCAAGCAAACAGCAGCAATCAATCAGCAATTTTTGAACTGATTAAAGATAAGGGAAAGATAAAAGTGTTCAGGAAAGTGCTCATGCTTCTGTAGAAAATCCAAGAGGCATGAGGAATGATGAAATAACAACAAACTAAAGAGAGATATGACCAGCAAACACACAGTGTTCGCTGAAGTCAAAAGAAGCAACATAAAGGGGTCATACACATTGAACCTGTGCAAGCTTGGAATATGAACAATATTCAAACATCTAGAATCATATAGGACTTTCCCAAGGAGAAATGCTATATATAATGTGTATAAACTTTCTTACATATGTTATCTACATTCTCAAAGCAATGGACTAGAATCCTCCTTGTAACCTCCCTCCAACCACATCTTCTTTTCTCCTGGGGAAAGTGAAAAACTGAATACTTCTCTTTCTTCACATCCATCTAGAAACGATTTCCACTAACATCCAGCACCAAAGAGCCTCCAATTGATCTTGATCTCTCCATCTTACCTTCTCTTCACCCCTTACTTGCAACAGACAACAAAAAGTATCTGCTGCAGTCAGTAAAGCCTCAACCTTCTTCAACCACAACTCCTTTAGTTCAAGCGTGTATGCTTGTAAACCAGGAAATTGGCACCCAGTGGAGGAAGCAAATGAAGAAATCAAACCACCAAAATTTATGTATTAATCCTAACATGGCCAGAATCACACAGATTCCAACATCTTAAGCTTTCATTAACAAAATGATCAAAGTTATCATCATGCTAGTCCATACTCTGATGTTGATGTAGTATTATCCAGTGTGATTCAACCAAACATCTGTTAGATGTACACCATCTTACAAGCATCATACTTGATGTTGAGTTCCACCCATTGTTGATCTCCATTTCTACTTAGTTTAGAATTAGCCTTAGCCTATCAAAAATAGGAGGAGACAGCTTCAATGTTACATTGTGCTTATTTATTATCTCCTAAGATTCTTTGTTCTCCTTCTACTCAATTGCTTTCTTCTTGCTCGAACTTACTCTTGTGCTTTTTTTTCCAAATTCCTCCTTATCCCTCTATTATTGTCCTATCTCCATTCTTCATGATTTGTCCTATACCCGATAACATTCAATGAACTGCCATTTTCTAAGAGATCTGACATAAGGAACTTCAATAGATCTTACAGGATTCAATACTCTCCTTGACTTTTCCACAGAAAGTACCACTCAGACAATCAAAAACCATCATATAATCACTAGCCTTAACCCAATACACCCAAAAGGTGCAAACTGGAGTCATCGGGCAAAAGTTTTATTAGGCATTGGTATCTTATCCAAAACATAACCGAACAAGTTGGTAAGTCAAGTCCTCGAACAACTCAAAAGGCCCTCACTTTGTACCAGGAAGCTTTTACTAGTAACCAAAAACAGAGAAAGCTCACTATCAAGACTTGAATGTTTTACTTTGGATTGTTTAGATTAAACTTTATTTCATTATCAAAAGCACCCAAAATAACAAAATGATAGAAGTGCAATATTGCACATGAAATGAAAGCAATAGTGGGATTCGATGACTGACTAAATTACCTATCAAAGAGAAGACTTTTGCTGCAGGTGTACAACTCGAAGGCACACTAAGTGCAAGACCATGAGGGTCGAACATGTAAAAGTAACCACCAGAAACAACTGACATGAGATCTGACACAGAGAAGCAGCTGAGAAGTCCCAAACCATAATTGAGAGTATCTCCCCGAAGTCGCCACGGAGGGAGAAGCTGAAGGCTGCCCAATTCTTCCCTACTTAAGGTAACACCTTCCAGAATAGCAACTAATGCTGGCCCTTGAAATTCACCTAGATGGAATATTTAGAAAACTAAAGTTTAGCTTGATTCTCCAACTTACAAATATTTATAAATGCAAAATTTAGAATAATCTGCTGATCATTAATGTCATTTTTAGGTAGCGGCTGGACAGATGAACACAATGAAGTAAATTAGGAAAAGGACAATATATTGGAGAAGATTGAACAACATTTCTGAAATATAAGGACTATACAACATAAAGACAACCCAAAATCCTCAAAATGGGTAAAGATTTTGTGCAAGCTTTGAAACTATATCAGTCACAGATTGGTCTTCTAATTCTCAAAACCAAAAGGACCATAACGCTGACATGGATGTTGAAAATAGGAAATAAATGCCAACAACACCAAGTCAAGATTTGCAGTCGGCATAACAGTCCATAAGACCATTAATGTAACAAGTTAATAAAATTATCTAAACTTACCCAGGTTGTGCTGCAGTAAAGATTGGGAGGGATGATCCCTTTTGTCAAAGATTACATGTAGCTTCTTAGCTTTGCAGCAATCTGCTAACTCAAGAAGGTCAAACAACAAAAAGTCATTTCCATGTGATGACAGAAGTTCAGACAGTTTAGCAAAGCCCATGCATGGAAGATCTTTAGTTGTATCTTCATCCACCAAAGAGAGGCAGCGAAGTGATTTCAAGCCCAACTTATTTGCCAAATCATTGCTGATACTTGGATGCACGAAATGTTTCCCAACCAGAGTTTTGTTTTGTATCCACGGTGCATCATCATAAACAAGGTCAGCAGCAGACATCAGTACACCAGAAGAATCTGGTAGTAATAATGGTGTACTAGAAGCCTCAAACAATGGTTTGTCAAGGCTGCAGTCTGTAATAGCTTCAACGACACAATGAACAAAGCTTAACTGATCTAGAGATAATGCAGCCCCTTTGACATCATTTTGCAGACGCTGCAAAACATGAAAGTAATCCCAGGTATCAAAGCTAAGCCTCACACCTAATTCCAAAAGCATTTCTCTGAATTCTGATAATTCAGAAGGGACAACATACAAATAAGGTGTGTATTTTGCAGGGGAATCAAACGCAAGCACATTAGAGGATACAAAATCATCACCAATCCAAACCCAGGAAACACCATCTAGAGTTGATTTTAGCCGCATGAAATCATCAGTACCAATATATTCTTGCAGTTTAGAATAAAGTAAAGGAATTCCCTCCTGTAGTGCAGCATGAAAACATGGGTTGATTGAGGATTGTAGCTTAAACTGACCATAGGACTTGGAAAGCTCAATCAATTGCATTGATAGAGTATCAACCTTTGGACGGTCCATCCAACCAAGTTTATGTTGAAGATACAAGGAGTCACATTCACTATCTAGTATATTCATTGAACCCGAAACCAACCACATCTGTGATTTAGGCCTCACAATGTTCGGAGGTGATACTTGGTTACTAGATTTCAACCATGGCAGTCCTTCGAAAGGAGAATTAGGCAAAATTGGGCACCAAGCTATGGCCCTGACCTCAGTCCAAAATTCTTCTTCTGGTTTATCATCAATCAAGTTGTCCAACAATTTGTCAATGTCCAAATCTTTACAGAGATTGTTATCTAGCTCAGAAGATTCAGGACCACCATTTGCAACAGCACTACGGTCATAAAACAGTCTGTTTTGTATCTCAATGAAGTTGCCTTCTCCCTTCTCAGCGTTCTCAATCACAAGTTTGCGTGCAAGACCATCTAGACAGGCAAATAACTTCCTTCCATAATTCACTGCTTCTGGATCTCCAGAATCATATAACATTGACACTGATTTTGCACAATCAAGAAAACCAGCAAAACCCAAAGTTGTTTTAAGTCCAAGTCTAACGAGAACTTCCAAAGATTCAGGATCTGAGAATTTAGCAGAAGGGAAAAAGGCTTCTCTGTGGAGTACTTTTCTTAGCTCAGGATGTCGAGGATCATAAAGCCTGCCAAAAACATTATAACAAGGAAATCACGTTTTCAAAAAGGTTTTGTAAGTGGATAGTGTAGGTACATTTGATGGTTATATTTGCTCTATCTCATATAGCCTCCTTATTGATAAATTACACCCTCAAGTTTGAGTTCACATTTTTGTGACACATATCATAGGCTTCCAGATAGCACCTAAACTCTTTGAGAAGGACACAATGCAATAAAAACAGAAAAACAAAACCAGTGTTTCCTAGCAGAAGCCACAAATTTCAATCTTCAATAGAAACAGGGTTTCCCGTTGGTCTTACTATTTTATTCATTGTGTGGTGATTTAATCAAGAATGGTAAAATAATCAAGTAAAAATCCTATTTCTAATACAAAATCATTGAAAAAATATAACTTTAATTTATGTACAATCCACAGAAGCCATACCCTCATCCCTACCAAAATCTAAAACAGATAGCCCTACGAATTTTACTTGGACATAAAAAAGAAATCACGTGTCCAGAAATCATTCGACCCAAAATTATTCTAATACACTCCTCTCATGGAATGTGACAAGTCTCAATAAACAAGGGCAGTGTAGCTTGAACTCAAGACCTCTGAGTCATAACTCACAAAAGTTCTTTAATCATATCAACAAACCAAGCAATCCAATAGTTTAAGTTGGTAAATTTAACCCAGGAATGAATCAAAAATTGTTCTAAGAATACAAATTGCTTTACAGTATATCCCACAAGATGGTTTTGGGAAAGTGATAAATAAGTACTTAGGGGCCAAAGAAACTATACAAGAAAAAGAATTATTTAGAAGTAAACTGACAGATAAAATATTGCATTCTAATTACAATGGCAACAAAAAATTGAAAGTCAAATGAAAATCCAATAAAATCTCTATAAATTAACACTCAATAAATTAATAACCTTTGTTATACAATACTTTTTTACAATCCTTACTCGGGTTAAAAGGATAAATTGATAAATAATATTTTTCTAACAAAACCCTCATATAACTGTGTTGCTGATAATATTTTTCTAACAAAACCCTCATATAACTGTGTTGCTGATAATATTTTTCTAACAAAACCCTTATATAACTGTGTTGCGTCATTCATATCATATGTTAATAGTTTACTAAAATTAATAAATACATGGATAATTGTACTAAAATTAATAAATACATGGATAATTGACTGATATTTCTCAAACATGAATCTAATTTAAGCTTTTTTAAAAAAATTAAATTTCGTTAGATATTATCTCTAATTTATTTATTCAATCTGGAAGTTTTGAAGTTAAATTCTTGAATTACAATAAAAATTATGAAGCATTGTCAGAAACTTTGTGTTTAATTATGCAAAGATTAATTTAAACCTAATTCATTAAATACATTAATTAAATTAGTGCAATTACGATGAATTTTTTTGGCTAATTTAATAAATAGTACACATTACATTAAGTTCATGTCCAATTGATTAGATTGGTAAAAAAAACAATAAATCAATTGATTAAATGTATGTTTGTTGAATTTTATAGACAGTGTAAGCTAATAAAATATAAGTTTATTGATTAATACCTCTTCAATTAATAGATCTTTTATGGTATCAATGCTACAAAGGTTTTGTTGTAGTGGTCTTTTCTATTTATATGGCCACAAGGTTGCAACATAATAGTAGCCTTAGTCACTCATAGTGTAAAGAGGTCACACATTAGTAACATTTTCTATGTGAACTTCCAAAGGAGTATTTTATGTGGATTTTGAAAAAAAAAATAATAATAATAATAATTAGAACCTCAATTCAACATCATTGGGAATAGGTTGGAATACCTACTCTAGAGTTTACCTTTGAATTGAATTATATTTATGAATGCAATAAAGTGGACAGGCATAAAAAGATGGAGGCTCCAGACTATGGCAAAGATAATCATTACATGGCGGAGAAGCCACGGCTAAGTCACACCAAATGGAAACAGCACTCAAGATGGTACTCTAGCACCACTGCTGGTAAGAAAGTAGTCTATATCTACAATGCATTTGTATATATAAGGGAAAGTTGCTAAGAGTTTATCATTGATCCGATTATTTTGACCATCCTTATTGATATTAGAATTAGCCCAAATCCTGTTTTACAGAAAAAAGAAAAAGGAGATGTAACATAAATGTTATACTTATGGCAGTAACAGCTCATATCTCATATACTGCTAGAAGGCTTACTCAAACACTGATAAAAGGCAGAAACAACTACAGCATGCATGAAAGGAGAAATTGAGCATATAGAAACCCAACAGGACCATTTGAAAACTTCCACTAACAGCTACACTCGACTGGAAATAAAAATAAATATTTTTAGAATATATAGGAAGAGTACCTAGAAGGTTGTTGCCAGGATCCATCCTCTGCCAAAACAAAAGGAGTAGTGGAAAGTACAGATTTGATGGAAATATCATCCTCAATCAAGTGTTTTACATCATGTAAGATGGCTGAGAGAGCTCCCTGATTTGAAACAAATTCAGACATACGGTTGAGCACATAAACTTTGTAAAATTCCACCTTCGATGGCTCTTTGATTTCTAAGTACCTTCTCAAAATAACTCCCTCTCTTTCTGATTCAACGCGAACAAAGTCATTACCCAAGAGATCCTCCCTAATGCCATTTGGCTTAAGCCATTTAGTAGGGTTTCTCAGACTAACCAATTTTCTGCTTCCATAAGACTCAAACACAGGAAGGTGCTTTATGATGTCGATATGTTCAGCATCTATCTTTTCTTCAATGAACCACTTGGTCTGAAGAATAAAATTTCGCAGTTCATGTAGCTCCCCTTCAGAGGCATCAGTAAAAACCCCCTCAATGCTGTCTAGCTTATCAGCAATTGCTATGCATGCATTTAATATACCTGCTGCTGTTGGAGATTGCACAAATTTTTCTAGCTGTGGATGTTCTACAGGGAAGTCCTTTCTCAGGAACACACATCCTATTTTAAGCAACAACGAAGACATATTCTCACTCCAGCCACCCTCCTTAATTACAAATGAATTTGGAACCAACTGAAAGAGATAATGCTCTCCAACTGGTAATATCGGCCACTTCGAAAATACTGAGAGATCATCACAATACATGTTTAGATAGCTCCAAAGCAATCTTATCCAGTCTAAGCTTGGTTGGCCATGACTACCAGGAAACCAAGTGACCTTTTTGGAAAATTGCCACTCTGCTGGGAGCAATTTCACCAAAAGCTTCTCAAGCAAAGAGCAAGAGATAAAACAAATATTTGACTTCCCACTCTTAGCTATATCACATAGCTTTCCATGAACAACTTCGGGAATTCCCTGATCCACAAGTTGATGTGGAACTGAATCTTTGAGAAGGTCATATTCTTCCACCCTAGCAACATAAATTCTTTCACCTGTCCCATGCCTTTCAATTGACGCAAACGAACCATCTGCAAGGGGTATCAATGATAAGCCATATAGACCATCAAGCTGAGCAGGGGCTTCTAAATCAAGTAGGCAATATTCAAGGGCAACAATTATAGCTTTTCTATCCTTAAATCCACGTTTTCGTCGAATCAATATTCTCCGCAACAATTGAGGCGAGACAAAATTCAGCATGGGGCCAGCCTCCATAAATTGTTCAACAAGTGGCTTTGAAATACAGAGAACAGGTAGACCAGCATCTGATAATGCTTCTACAAGCTCATGAGCCTTGTGGAATGCAAAATCTGGGAAAAGTGCTTGCTTGGCAGTAATCCATTGGCCCCCTCTAGCTTTTGTGTACAAGACTCGAAGACCAAACTCAGCAATACACCTATATAGCTTCCGTACTACTGATGCCCAGGGTTCTAATCCAGTGGCTGTTGGCCAATATGAGAAAAACAAATCACACGGGCCAATCTCCAATGCAATCTTCTCAAGCAACCAACCATACGCAGGGGCAACTATTTCCTCAAGGATGAAAACATTCCAGTCAGATCGTAACTTACCAACACCAGCCATGTCGTTCCCAAACCAGATGTCTCTTCGGTTAGAAGAAAGTTCAAAATATGCATTGATGTGTGCTGGGAGGCCGGTATTGATTGGAAGTGGTAAAAAACAGAACGCACGACCCTCAAAACTCTCCATGCTATGAATGGAAACTGTGGAATCTTGGCTCGTGTAAGTGGTAAAAGAGCCATCCAAGTTCAAGTTATCACTCAAATTCCCATTACCCTTAGCAGAGTTAATATATGCAGCAACGCATGCCCATGGAATCGATTTATGCAACTTGTCGTTAGCAACATCACGGTTGTAGTTGGCTTGTCCACCACCTAAACATTCAACTGTGATCCAAAAGTGTGAGATATGGGTAGACAAACTTTGCTCAGTCACAACAATCTTCTGACATTTATGGGGCAAATCTCTATCTACGGATTTGCTCAATTTTTTCAGCAATTGATCTTTATCCAGTCCACTAAATCGACTTCCATTGAAAATGTTAAACAAGTCATTCAGTGAGCTAGATTCCATTTCTGGCTCAATAATGGAATTTCGTTGAACACGATGTAGAAGCTGCATGTTACTACTGTTTCCTTCCTTCACAAAAATGGAAATGCGTTTCACATTCCGGAGGAAAAGCAAAGTGTCACAGACCACCCCAGAAAAGGATGTAAACAGAGACAAAACATCTTCACGTGCATATCCTTGTTTCTTAATCTGACTACGCTGGGCAACAGCAGAGCTTCTGAGGGGAAAACGAAAAAGTGTACCCTCAAAAGGGTGTTGCATGTCACAGCCAAAGTGTAAGAATGGGGAAAACTGATCAGGAAATTGTTCCAAAATTTTCCTACCCACATACTTTATCCGTAAGCCAGGGTGAGAAGGGGAAATGCCAGGCAAATTACATGCATGAGGATCAAACATAACAATATTTTCCCCAGAAACGAACATAGGAAGGTCAGTAAAATGATATACACAATTAAATCCAAGCCCGAATCTTCCGATTGCAAAAGGTTTTTCTAGCTTGCTTTCTTGACCAATACGTGAGATTGCATAAAGATCCTGTGGACTGAAGACAGAGTCATTGAAACAATATAAAGCAGCCCCTTGCCAATCTGCCATTTCAGGTGATAGAACAGAAGAAGTCCCATATTGAGTATTATCTAAAAGAAAAGTCACCTCTGTAGCTCCAGCATCCTCTGCATTTTGAACAAGCTCAAAAAGAATTCCTGGTCCATCTGCATACATCTCAAGTATATGTTTAAGTCTAGTGGTCAAAGCTTCATGCTGCCCAAATGCTTCAGCAGCACCAGAAAGACTCAAATTCATGGAATCAGCACTTTCAGCAAGCAACATTCTACGAAGTGAGCAGACGCCAAGCTTTTCAGCAACTTCGTTAGAAATATTGCCATGGACAAACTTCTGAACTGCTTTCTTTGCATTCAAGGCCACACTGATAGACGCACTAGCAAATAAGCCATCAGGGTCATCTGAGCCAAGTAACCATGGAGCATCATTATAAACTAAATCACTAGAAAGGAAAAGTCTTCCTGAAACATCTGGTAGATAGACCTTGACTTGTTGTTCTTGAAGCGGAGCTTCAGCCAAATGCTGAACAATGAGTATGGCTGCCCTAATTTCCTGAGCATCCAGAGGAGATGAACCTTTTCTAAAAGCCATTCGACCCAATATATCAACATAATCAATCGGTTTAAAATATTCTCGAACACCAAGCTCCAAGAATAAGTCTTTAAAAACTGCAAGATCTATGGGTATAACACGTACATAAGGAGCCAAATGCAAAGGACCATTAAGAACAACCTCATCCACCGTAGCAAATCCATCTCCCACCCAAATCCAACGAGACCCCTCAAGAACAGCCTTTACAATGTCCATCTCGTCTGAACCAACAAGACTCGCCATAATTGAGTATATTCTTGGCATTGCCAAGGCTAATTCCTGTCGCAATATCTGATCATAGACAATCTCATTGTTTTTTCCAAGTTCAAGTAATTGAGCAGCAATGACACTTCCTCCAGGAGGAGATAACCATCCCAGATTATATGATAATGCAGTAGAAACACAGTCCCCATCAAGTATTCGCATGCTAGCAGAAACAAGCCACAAATCTGTTTGTAGTCTTACAAGCTTAGGAGGAGCAACTGTGGAAGACACAGTGGGCCATGGAATAGTTTGAAATGGAGCAGAAACCAGTACCGGGCACCAGCTTATCATCCGCATATCATTCCAAAATTTTTCAACATCAGATTTCAAGTTACGAGGCCTAAAAGCAGTTGTAGCACGTGAAAAAATTCTGTTCACAGTTCCTTGATTGTCATTTAACTGGTCTTGTGACCACTTCATTGCATTTACCTCTAAGTAGGAAAGAAGCACTTGACCTCTAGAATGGGCTTTGCATTGATCATCACGCATTAATCTTTCTATTTGCCGAGCACTTTCTATGATTGTCTCTGGAGAAACAGATGTTTTAAGGCCTAACCCAAGTAACATGTCCAAAATGTCCGGTTCTTGGAAAGCACCATACGGGAAGCTCTCAGAGTCATCTAATAAAGCACATAATTCTTCATTGCGAGGATCATACAGTGCTTCAGGACACTTTAAATCACCACTTAAGGTTGGCACAAATTCCAAGTTTCTCAAACAGCTCCTGAAAGATGTATCTTCAATAGATAATTGTGGCAAATTCTGCAAAACAGAAAGCATAATGCCATTACGAACTTCAGGTTGCAACTCGATAATATTATTGAACACATGTTCCTTGTAGAAACGTCCCCTCCCCATTCTCTCAATTCCATAATATCTCAACAATAAATGTTCTTCATTATTTGAAGAGCTCAAGACAAATCGACAACCCAGAAGATTTTCAGGAACATCTAAAGGTGGTAAATACTTCTCAGGATTCTCCAGATCAGAAAAATTAATACCTTGAACAGATCCCCCACTATAAACCTTAAAAATGGGTAGCAGTTTGCAAATTCCTATCTTTGAACCATCAACACAATCCCCCATGTACCATCTTGGATCAAGAAGAAATGTTCGAAGTTCGTCCTTCTCTTCAACTTTCAAATTCTCAAACAAAGGTTGCATTTTACCACCATTGGATGACAAGACATCCAAAATTGACTCCAGAACACCTGCGTAATTAGCATCAGAGACATAAAGGGACAAATCTGAATGGTCAACTCCATAAGTGGGATCAAGCATTTTGCATCCAATCTTAGAGAGTGTCTCTTGGATTGAAGCAGGAAGTTTATGGGCATCGATCAGTTTGGACTGTCTAGAAGGTCTGTACAGATGGCCCGATGTAGAAGGTAAAATAGGCCAATCACCAAATGCAGATAGCTTTTCACAATGGCATCGAAGATATTGCCAGAATAGAACAAACCATGAGAGAGTTGGATGATTATGACAAGAATCTGGGTTATACGAAACCTTGGTTTTATGTCTCCAGTCAGTGGGAACAAATCTAGGGAATAACTTAATGAAGTACTCAATACTAAACACCATAATATTTGCTCTTGATGATTCTGCGACAGCAGAAAGTCTCTCTAGTATATTAATGGGGATATCACGATCAACTATCCTATTAGATATTTGTTCAAGCAGCATGTACTCCAAGTCATTGCAAATGAAATAAGAAACCCCCTTTGAGGCTTCAGATAATGAACCAAAATCACCGTTTGCAAGAGGAAGCAAAGGCAGGTTGTTTAAATATGCACCAACATCAGAATCAATCAAGTCTTCAAGACAGTATTCCAATAACACCAGTTTGTAAGATTTACTCAATGTCATAACAGATTTGCAGTCCCTAAGAAAGTGACGTACTGTATCAGGAGTTACCACTCTCTTCTGAAAACCTGAAGCATATTTTAAAAACATATTAAGCAAGCCATTGGGCAAGTGAACAATAGGCATCCCTAGCTGCAGTAAGGCCTCGCTAAGTTCCTTGCTTCTGTTGAACTCCTCATCATGAATGAAGGCCTGGACTGGTGCCACCCATTTACCTCCCTCAAGCTCTGAATGCAATACAGGTGCATCACAAACATTTTTGTATATATTCTCCACTAAAATGCTCCATGGATCTTCAAAAGATCCACTTGGGAATAAAGTGTAATAAGAATCTGTTGCTCCTACCAACCCTTGCAAACCAAGAAGCAAATATCTGAAGTTGGAAGCAACAACATCTTCCAAAAGAAGCCTATTCCAGATGGAACGAATTTTACCACTCCTGTCCATGTCAGCTCCATACCAAATACCTCGACGATTGGATGAAACCTCAAAGTATCCATTAATTTGCACATTCAATCCAGTTCTTACAGGTAAAGGAAGAAAGCAAAATGCTTGTCCAAGCTTCAGATCATCATTCTGCTGACAATACGTTGGAACAGACACCGGATTTATTTATCTAAAGCAGACAAGGAAGAAACTAAACAAACAGATAAACAAAGTATAAGCCTTCGTCTCAACCTGGATATAGGCACATCAAACAACATGGATGTCCATTAGAATGTAAAAACCAATTTGAATTTGGAAAGATAAATTTCCTGAGAACTGATTCAATAATAAAATGACAGTGTCGCAAATCAGTAAGACATTCATTTTAGTTAACTGTTAAAAGTTAAGAGTCTAACACAATATAATGTTGAAATGAGTTAAAAGATAATTGATTAAAAAAAAAGGGACCACGACAAATCATATTGATTAAAAAAATGTGACAACAACAAATCGTACTCCTACAAAGAAAAACCTTCACAAGAACATACGATGCAGAATTACAAACTAAGAAATTGAGAAAGTAAAATATGATGCGGTCAATTAAAGTGCAAAACTGTAAAGTGCAAAACTAACTTAAGAAACAGAAAGTTGGAAAGTTTTCATCTTATGTTATTTTCTCACAAGAGAAGGGCAACATTCTCTTTACATTAAGCACAGGAGTATTTTTCTAACTTTTGGTTGTGCAGAACAGTAATAAGCAATAAATTTCTTTTTGTGGTTTAACCCTATGATCAGGACTCTATAATTGGACTTGGCCTGTTTGGGCAAATAATAGTAAAAACAACAACAATTCATAAATTTAAGTCAGATTGAATGATTGCTTCCACAAATTTCAGATCCAGATATTTACCGACTTTCCTATGAAGAAACTAGCCTCAATATATAATGACACTGTATCATCTACTGCCTAAAATATTAATGCTCCTAGTCATTATTCCACACAACGTGAGATCCTCCTAATGTCATCATGCTAGTCCTTCCAAACTTGTTCATGTATTGTAGAAGATGAAGGGAGACTACCTAATTTCAACTGGATCCTTTACTCAACCAAAATTTAAAACAAAAACCTAAAATCAAGAACCATAAGAAATTTGGGGGAAAATATAACGCATACCAAAACCACATAATGTCATGAAGGCTTACCAACATTGGACTTAGCAAAGCAGTGATCCAGTATCATAAAACCAAGAAAATCAAACCTTTCAGGTATGAAAAAGCCAAGTGAAATGCAACAATTACTTTAATGTGGTAAAGAAGCATGGTGGTTTGCAGCTACCCAAATGATAAAGAAGTGTAGTGGTTTGCAGCTAACCAAATTTCGATCTTATTGAAATTTGTTGCAGAATGGGGCAGTTTAAAAACTATACGATAGTACAATTGTTAATTTGATACCAACATCAATAAGTGACACACCAAAAAAGAAAACAGTTACGAGATCAATTTCATTACTTATTATACAAATATGAATTCAGTAAAGACGACAAACGTTCAAGTGTACGAAAAATAATAGTAAGCAAGCAATCAACTTACATCGGAAAGACAAGCCGCTACAGATGCCCAAGGCAGTAGGTGAATATCATACTCTTTACAAGCAGTTGCAGCAAAGGAAGCAATTCTACTGTTTGATGGAGCCATACTTTGCACTATATAAAATCTATCAATTTTCCTCTCAATGTTACTCTCAACAACCGATGATTCTCTCACAAACTCCACCAAGTAAGCATCAGTCTCACTCTCCCGAGTATCCAAGTTCAGCGTTCTTCCCGACATTCTCAAAAGCGCCTGTCTGTGCCAAACAACATCTTCATTCAAGGAATTAACACCGCAAGAGTAAAGCTTCCTCGGCTTGAGCCCACCCGCATCCCACACATACATTTCTATAGAGACTACGCTTTTGAGAAACAGTAGAGATAGAACTCCTTCTTGGTACAACTGACCAAGCATTGCCAAAATGTCGTCGTCTGAGTAGGCCTGTCTTGAAAGCTTGCTCGTAGCTGCCTGAGTTGCGTTTCTCAGAGGAAAACGGAACAGAGTTCCGGCGAACGGAGTCCTCATATCACAACCAAACGCGACGTAAGGAGAGAACTGGTCCTCGTAGAACGAGATTGCTGACGTGGAAACGTAATCGATTCTCTTGCCAGGATTCGACGACGAGACATTAGGAAGATGGCTGCCTTGAGGATCAAAGAGTACTACGTAGTTACCGCTCACGAACGAAGGCAAATCGGTTAAATGGTAAACCGAATTGAAACCGACGCCGAACCTGCCGGTCTTCCACGCCTGGCCGTGTTTGGCACTGCCGCCGATTCGAGAAATGCTAACGAAATCCTCCTCCGTAAAGACGGCGTCATTGAAAGCCAAGAGAGAGGACCCTTGCCACTGAGCGAGTGAAGGAGACAAGAGAGAGTTAGAATCGTGGAGGCGACGGTCTAGGCAGAGGCTGACAACGGTGGCGCCGGCGTCGTCGGCGTTCTGGATGAGTTCCTTGAGGACCGTCGTGCCTTCGGGATAATTCAGGAGAACTTCCCTGATCCGCCGTGTTAGGTCAACTTTTTGACCGAAGTCTTCGAGCAGGATAGACTCCGGCGACGGCGAAGCCATGGTCGACGAGTGTGGGAGAGATTACAAATTATACCATCAAATCAAAGGATTCGGCTTTGGAATTTTAACTTTAAATCAATTACAAAAGAATCTGCGAGTTACAGGCGCAGAAAAGTCGGCCCATTATATACAAAGATAAAAAGGTTCCGAGAAGTCGAGTGGAGTTCTATCTACAGAAGGCAATTGGATTGGACCGGCCGGATCGGGCCTATATGACCCGAATTTAATGAGTCATGCCTCAGGTCAAATTTGGGCTTAGGTTGTAGCTTGACCAAAGTCTGATACTTACGCTACGTTTGATTACCGTTTCTAGTATGCAAAGACGGAACGAGACAAAAATTTAGAGACAGAACAGAACAAAAATTAGAAACAGTAAGGTGTTTGGTTGCGATGAACAGAACAGAAAAAATTGTCTCCATATTAAGGACAGAAATATATTTGGTTGCAATAGATAGAACAAAAAAACAGTGTCAATGACAAAAATGCCCCTGCAGTATAATATGATTGGAAAGATGTAATTTATTGATTATTTTATAATTGTATCAATATTTATTTGAAATGTATTTGTAATTTCTTAATTGTATCAATAATAAGAAAACTAATTTTGTATAATAATAATAAGAAGAAGAAGAAAATTTATAACAATAATTAATAATAACAAGAAGAAAAAGAAGAAGAAGAAGTTTAAAATTT